>BGZK01000750.1:0-295066 GCA_005406025.1 Eumeta japonica
TGATCGTGTAATTCTTATTTGAAAAGAATATGTGTTTAAGTGTAACACCGCACAGCGCGTCTGTGCGCTCGCGCCGTAACAAACTTTCATTCGACGAGGACTTCACACGACGATTCTGATTTTAATAAGTCCCGCCATCCTCACTCAGAAAGTTATTTTTTTAGTCCGATTTTTGACTTTACTACTATTTTGTCGCAAATTTCAACAAAATTCATTTTCGAGTCTGTAGTCTAGCACAAAGTATCTACACGGTAGTGTCGGTCAACTTGCTTAGAAGTTTAATACGAAATTTTAATGTTTTCTCTCATTCATTTTTTTCCCAGAAAACTGGCAGTGACACACAGAGAGTGAATGAAATTTTTATTGGAAATCGTTCAAAGTTGTTATTGTTTTTATAAAATGCCGCTGAAAAAAATCAAATAAGATCTGTGCCTAATGTTCTTTCTAAATTGAGTATTGTCGACGAACGCGCTAACACGCACATACATTTTTTATAGCTTTTGCGATTGTGCGATTTCGTAATAATTACGCATTTGAAAATCGCGTCGCTGCGTCTTTTTCGTAAATGAGTCCGACTACTTAAATTCCAGGTCGAGCGGAACACACACCTCTCGGACGATCACCAGGAATCCCCTATACTTCTTTCCGTTCACTGAAATTCGTCAGTGCTTACACGCACTTTCGTCCACGGACTTGAATTTAGATCTAAGGTTTATGATTATTAGATCTATTTATTATTAGGTCTATGATCAGCGGTAGGTCGGAAATTAAATAAATAAAAGAAATTACACGACGACAGCTCGTTTCAAATCTGCGGCGTTTACATAATTTAAGGGTTCCGTATGGCTCGCTCGGAGTTCTATTAGCGATTAAATATTTATACAGAAGAAACCAAAGGGTAACCTCGGTAACTCCTACGCCGCGCAGGCGCCGGCGGCCGCGCCCTCCGGCCGGGAGCGTCCACCTGAGTTTTCCCGGTCACGGTGCGCTTCTCTCGCTCCCACCCGAGCGCAACCGACCGCCACACCATCGACGCGCATCCTGTCCCTGCGGAGAAGAGAAATGAAACTTATTTGTAACGGTACAAAGTTGAAAATCGCATTACGGAGCGATCGGAACTTCGGCACGCTTCAAATGGAACGAAACTGAAAGAAAAGCGTTCGAAATGAAGCGCGGCGATTGGGCGAAACGCACCAATGGAACGCGAGGCTGGCCGGCCGCACGAGCGCCCGCGCCGGTCGCGCCCGCGCAGCACACGGGCTCGCCGGGTCCGCTGTGTTGCACGTTTCGATGTCGTAGTGCCGGTCGTGCGTGTGATGAACGGTGCAAAACGTCCGCTATGATGCTGGGCGGCGGCATGGACGGCAAGGACTACGGAGCACTGCACGCCGCCGCCGCCGGCGCCGCCTCCTACGCCATCGACGCCGCCGCCGGTGCGTACCGCCTAGTACATAAGTTACACGACTGTAATGCGCGCTAAGTACATCGGACGAAGTGTCCCGTGTATGCACCAAGAAAGCTAGTGCACTTCTGTAGCGATGATTGTGTATGAAAAGCAAATTTAAAACACTGTAAGAGTGTGGGCGGCGGCTCGACCCCCTCCGTATAACGAACTATCAACGGTAATGCCCTTTAAGATGTCAGTTCTGAAATCAAAATTCATTTGTCAAGGGACTTTGATAAAAGTAAGTTTAAAAAGAGGTCGTGAAAAATGTCTTAAGGGCGTTTTCCATCATCTCCGTTTAAGCCACTTTTAACTGAAAGTTATATTTTATATTAGTTTTTCGTTCTATTGTTTTCCTTTTAACAGATTTTAGCCAGAACAACCGTTAAAAAGAGGATGTTCATCGTAAGTTTTATTTTAAAATTATATTTTGTTAAATGTCAGTTTAAAAGGAAGCGCTGGAAGAGACTAAGTCTTTTTGAAATTCTTAATTTTTTCACAAACGCCAATTTTAAATTATACTTACACAACGACTTTGGCATTTCATTCGTATAAGTTAATAGTAACAAAAAAGATCCTATAATTTCATACAAAATTATTTACACATAATATATTTATATACAAATATACCTAACTTTGTACATTTGCAGGGTCGATGGTCGTACTCATCGGTGTTATTTTTAAGTGAAGCCATATTTAATTGTCTCAAAAAGATCCATATATTATATAATATATGCTCCTCGTATCGAGGGTGCAGCCGTCGATGGTGTACTTATAAATATATTGGAAATGTAATCTCCAAAAAAGATCCAAGTGCGATTCGGACTCGTACACGTAAGGTTTCGTACCATCCTACAAAAGTTTTATCATTCCTAAAAACAGTTAATAAAGAACAAGAACAGAAATAAAGATCGAAATAAAAATGCCGATTAAAGTACATTTCTTGTACGGGGACCCCTTTAGTTTTTAGAGTTATTTTATTTTTCTTATTTATTGTTATATCGCACATAATAGTAAGACATACTCTATGAAAGTTTCAAGTGAAAAACTATGACGGTTCAAAACATCCGACCCTGTGATAAACGAACGGACAGATACCTAATGGAGCTTTAGTGATACGGAACCCTTGAGTATAGAACTCTAAAAGGTCGTGCCCAACACACAGATTTCTCCAAAATCATATACCTTTTCTCTTTAAATATTTTAAATGCACCTAACTCATAAAGTCTACATAAGAAATGTTTATTTCAAAGAATGTATGTGTACATTTAATTTAAAGGAAAAATGAAATTGAAATATTACAATCTTGATAATATAACATTGAAATATTTCGTAATTAACAATAAATTCGGAAATTAAAGTGTGATAATTGTGATAGACCTTCCAGGCGGACCTCAGGCCCTGTAGGTGCATGTGGATGACCAGTGCCCACAGAACTGCTTTGTATTATGTGTAGGTGCAGTAGCACGTAGCTTCGCCTCCACGGCATGTACCAATTGAAATGTACAAATTCTATTATTCAGTCGTTCGATACCGACTTATTCATTACTTAAATAATTAAATATACATTACTTAGCCGTGAGGCAAACTCTTTAATAGTAGCAATAATATTGACAATTTTTATGTAATCACCTGTATGTTAAATGACGAGTTCGACTGACGACAACCTTGTCGCCGTCCGACGATGTCTATTTAAAATTTTGTTAGTCTAATGAAAAATAAAATGAAAACATAACCTTACTATACATACATACGTATATACTTCTGGGAAGTACGAGAACAATGTTCGATACTATATATATATATATATATATATATATATATATATATATATATATATATATATATATATATATATCTTCGTATATTGAATGGACTTGTGGCAACGATGTTGTGTCTATAGGATATTAATAGTTTTGTGACCTTGCTAGAGCAGAACCTAATTAAAAGCCCACTATTAATTTTTCGTCTACAGAAAAATATTTTAAATGCAAATTTCCTTACACTTTTTTTGCATGTGTGTCAATTATGTTCATAATAGCTACAGAACATGTAGAGCTAACGCCAGACACTTTGGAGATGATTCTCCGTCGGAAAATACACTTTATCGAAAAACCTGCATTTTTTCACACCCCTAAGGATTCGCAGTTGCGTTGGTTCTTCGTACAAACGTATCGTACGAAGTGTCTCAGAATGCCGATTCATTTTTTGGTTAAATATTTTTTTCGGACCGCCGAACAAACACCCCGCTGTGCCTTGCCTGATTTCCTATAAAAAAATGGTGGCATTTGTTAATTTTTCGTTCCGGAGAAAATCGTCCTTAACCCTCAGGCGGATACCAAAATGAAATAATTAGGTATAAGAGCTTTATTTGTTATTATAGATGTGTTTATAATTTTTTACCAGAATTACAGAAGTTTTTTTTTACCAAGACTTCACGAAAACGGTTAGATATATCAATATACATTATTTTAAAATTAGGTATTCAATCATATCATTCATTGTATTGATCACTCGTCAGTCAACGTTTACATTTTCAATTAGCCCATTTCGCAATGTTCATGTCGATATTAAACATTCGGGTTTCATCTTTTCGTGAAATGCCTTGCATGTTTAAAAAGATTTTTCGTAACCCCCGTAACTAATCAAGTGTTTATTCTAACAATTAGAACGAACCCTTGATCGGTTACGCCAACCAAAATTCTCGATGATTAACGATGAGTTATCAACAACTTCTGTTAGAGTAACGATAAGGTGCAGTAGAGAAGCTCGATTGTGGTAATGTTTGCCCCCGCACATGTTACATTGAAAGTTGGTAATCGTTTTATTCGCACGATTATCAATAATAAGTTGCCGTGAAGAACTAATTTATGCCTCCCGATACCGATAATTAGCTATCAGCTTGTTATTGTGATTGTACACCGCGCCCCCCGCGCCGCGCCTCACTTCCGTCCAAAGCGTGGCTAACGCTCGTCCCTGAACTCTCGATCACGGCGCGTGCGCGTCGGGCCCGACTGCGAGCGAGTCGGGCCTAGGGATTAGTGAAAAACCGGGCGTGCAAAATTTCTTCGAATTATAATTATATTTATTATTAATTTAAATTGTTTAATTCAAAATAATACTGTCATACTCGTATGTTATCTTTCAATTGTATAAATATCTATTGCACTAAAAATGATATGCTTTCCCGTATGGACCGGAGGCTATACCGTTGTGTATTGAAAACTGACAATTGCGGACACCTGTCTAGAAATCTATATAGGCTTTATTTATAATAATTTTTGTTCGGTGTTTAGAACATTTTATAAATTTGGCCTTTTAAAACTTTAAATCACATGTTGAAAAGTTAGAAGGGTGCCGCAAAATTAACTAGTTTAGATGCTTATATACCGCGCAATATAAATTTGAAAGAATAAAATATAGTTTAAC
This sequence comes from Eumeta japonica, assembly GCA_005406025.1. Lineage (NCBI taxonomy): Eukaryota > Metazoa > Arthropoda > Insecta > Lepidoptera > Psychidae > Eumeta > Eumeta japonica. Next base: position 4,874 of record BGZK01000750.1, read on the forward strand.
AAAAACTAAAAAACACGCTTTAATAATAAATAGAAATAAAAAGCGAAAAATAATTCTTAATATAGGAATAAAAAAATTAACGAAAAATATTGATATTATTGTGAAAAAAGCGTGGGGCGTTTTGTGCCATGTCTTTCGTACCTTTTTTGGACTAGTCGTACCGATCGAATATTTCCACAACTGACTTATCGAGCCCCCACGCTTTTTTCATAATAATACTAATATTTTTTGTTCATTATTTTATTCCTATATTAAGAATTATTCTTCACTTTTTGTTTGATTTATCATTAAAGCGTGTTTTTAAATTTCTATAAACTATATTTTATTTTCTAAATTTTATGTCTCAAAACGATATAAATAGTATTTATAACCAAAAGCCTTAATTTTAGAATATCTTACGCGTGGCTTAAAGATCTTAAAGATTATATCATTCATGTGTACATAACCTTTTCATTTGATGTAACGCATCGCTATTGAATTATATTATATTGGGTCTGGTGAATTCAAGACTGAGTGAAGAGCTCGACATAAGTCAACGTTGCGTTGTACAACATATAGTTGTGACAAACTTACTCAAGTTTTTTAAAATTTTTTAGTTTCAAGTTCCACAAAATTTCAGATATTAAAATATATTTTTTTTAATTTTTGAATTTAACTATTTTTTATGTAATTTCAAAATTTAGATTATTCTTCAAAATTATTATATTTAATTTATTTTTCAAAATTGTTAAATTCTATAATATATTAAGTAAGTAATTCTTTTCAAATTTTCATTTTTAAACTATATAAAACTTCAGAAATTAATTTTTTCAAAATATGAAATTATAGTATTGTCATCGGTCCTCGATAAACCTAAAAGTTTAAACGAAATCTGGCGGTTTAAAGCGGGTCAGAATGGAGTCCAAAGCAGGCGGATCCAAACAAGCACACCCACCCGCGTACGCACGGGCGGGTGAAGTTAGTAGCGTGTTAAAAAGACGCCTGTTAATGCATCAACGACACCGCACCCGTGGGGTGTGGGGTGTGGAGGGTGACCTCAGGGCCGGGCGGGCCGTGGAGAAGATGCGTCCACACGTCCCGTATATCTCACATAAGATTTTTGGGAAATGTTCGGAGGGCGATGTCAATTGGGTGATGTCCGGAGGGCGTCACTCAATATTTTGTGATGTGTATTCCAATCCAGTTTCTCTCCGCCACCCCAAATCCCGAAATACGATTACAGCGGTTCGGCACGTTCTTCACACGCAACTAGTTGATTGATAATGCTTTTGCTTCCGTTAAATAAAATTATGCTTTTTGTTCACTTTTTTTTCAACTATAAATATATAATACTTTCCTACGGGAGCGGCTCGTGTAGTAGCCCTAATGTGACACGAACAAATATATATTTTATGGTCTGTACGAGCCGTAACCTCGATCGTGTGATTTGATTGTTTATAAAACGATTACCGTCTGTGGCGTATTCCAGTCCAACTTTACGATATTTGTATCGTTTTATTTTAACTACTGTTTAAGTATTTTCTTACGTTGCGAATTTGATGGTCGCAGTTAAAGGTCGTCGAAATCTTTTCCTTGGTGTTACATACTCACATTATAACGCTTTCCGATGTAAGTATTCGGCACACGCGCCAAGTTCACGGCCGCTCCGGGCACCTGCGCGCGCGCCGCGGTGGTCGGTGGTGTTGCGTGCGGGCGGGCTATCGCGCGAGTGCCTTATCGGAGTGTCGCCCGCGCCGGATAAGCGCGCCGTGCGCCGCCTCGCGAGATGCCACACGTATTATGCACAGTAACAAATTACGGAGCGCGTATATTGTAGTTATCGCACTGTCTGTTATTTTCGTCTCCGAGTGATAGCGCCGATGGCAAAGGCGAATCGGCCGCGACCGTCTAAGGGTATTATTAAATGCACATTATCGTCATGACGAGATACCGAATCGATCGATCGGTTTGTCTATACTATAGTACAGACAAACACCAATAGTTAACTTTCAAAGTGAGCAGTAGAACGTACTAATTTTGAGTTGGTGACCGCTATTGCCTGTCGACTAAACCGATAGCCGTACAAATACGAGGCGGATGCAGCCGGAGAGTTTGTGCATTTATATGGGGTTGCATCGTGCGACGTCACGAGCCGATGTATAAAAAACAAATCACGGGTAGATTTTTATTTACTTCGCATTATGAGGTGCCACCGGATGATTTGTGCACGAAACAATTGGTACGTTGTACGTTCTTTGTTGTAATTACGTCACGAGGGCGTGCGTTAAATAACAAACAATACACAAATCTCCGTCAAAATGACTTCATAAACTTTGTAGTCGATAAACGGTTTCGTACTTTTTTCAATTCTATACACAACACAATATAATCTCAGCTTGCTCTATGAAAAACCTAAAAACATAATAAAATAATTTAGAAATTCATGTAAGCTTAACTGCCATTTTGTAAAAGACGGCTCCATACATATTAAAGGTCAGTAATAGTAATACAATACCTACAAACCAATGTTTCACAAATTCCATTATTGTTTAGGCTTTATTCAATTTTTGTTTGGGTTCTTGAATAAAAATTAACTGTCACATGAGTGCCATTTTATGAATTGCATTTTTCTCATAAAGTTTGATAACTATACTTGTGTAGTTATATATATATATATATATATATATATAATTATGTACGATATAACTATGTAGTTATATATCATTATGTAATTTCTTTTTCAACAAATGACAATTTATGACAATAAATATAAAAAAAAGTTAATCTAATCGAAGATTGAGTAAGTATCCCCTATTTACATCACAGATTTAAACAAAAAAAAATCGTCACAAATTTCGAATTTCTATTGCGTACGCTTTCTGCTTTTTGGCTGTCTGTTTTCTTTTGAATTAAATATTAAAACTTTTAGATTGACCTATAAAATTAAAAATTCTACAACCCAGCTAATGTGTTTTATGTGATACAGTTTTAAAATCTATTTAGCATTTTTTATATTGGGAAGAAGAAACAATTTTTTCTGTTCCTAATATTTCAAAGAAATTTCAATTGTATATTTGTACATTGAATACCTATTGCATTCGGTTTCTTTGCATTGTCAATTTTCTATTACAGATTTTTGTTAGCGTGCTGTTGAAATTAAAAACCTAAATATTCTAGATCTCAGAGAACTGTAATATTTTGCAGTCCAATAAATTTAAATGAAGGTAAATTGCAATCGTCTTGTTACGACATATAAAAATTACAATATTTATTATTTGCAAAACATTTTGATTGAAAAGCTAGCTCATTACACAATATCCTTGTGCGGGTAACAATTCAGGGTTTTATAGCTTTTCCTTCTAATAGCCCGATTATGTATATTTAAACAACTTGTTCTTCAAGATATCGATATATGGAGACACGTCAGCGCTCAGCACACCAATTTGCACCGCGAGGTCAAGGTTGAGACCCGACTTATCGCTACTGACGCTACATATAAGATTCACTTTGTCGGTTGCAGTCTTATCTGCGTTTCTCGTATTTTTTGGCTGTGGCATAACGTGAAGATTGCCTCGCCATCCCGTTAGCATGTCGCGTCCCGGCCGCCGCGTCAAATCGGATGCTCGGTGACGACGTGCGCCTCGTCAAGGCCACCTGACCGGCCACAATACGACGTATTTACTATATCAGAAGCCATGTTAAGTCGACTGCAGCGTCAGGTTGACGTTACATCGCATGTGACTGGCGCTTGCATTGTTAGCGGATAGTTACGCGCTCTTGCTGAGGAAACGAGTGCTGCAGACCAATTGTGTTAACGACCGAGTAGGTGTCGTTGTGACGTCAAAATTGCGTCAGCTGAGCTTTTCAACTCTGACGTAAAACTGACGTCATAACGACGTCGACTCGATCGTCGAAGCTTAATATAAATACCTGTAGTTCGTTTAATTATTATTATCATCGTCCTGCAATACATTTTGTAACTAATGCTAAATATCTTTATTCAACTTTCAGTGCGAGGATAAAATGACTACAAAATGTGTTTTAGTGTTTATGTTTATGACGAAGACTTTTTTAATAAATTCGTCGGTGGGTAACGTTTTCTACACGAGAAGACAGATGTCAATGCCGACAATTGTACTGACAGCGAAAACTTGTAGGCATTTGACCGTAGCTAATCACCTTCCCTCTAATATTATAACAAGAAGTTCTCATAGTCACTTGAAAGGTCTTACTTCTGCTCATTCCTTTCCCTGTCCTCTCAAAATAAACTTCCAAGTTCAAAACCTTTTCTGTGTCCTAAAGTTTTACTAATGCGGTACGTGATACCGTTTTGTAATAGTTTATTTATTTATTTGCGCTGACAACAGAACTCGGTTAGAATCCGGTAGCGGTATTTTTCTTCTGGGACCGGGTCCCCAGTAGCGAGTGTTTACCATGCGCCTACGCAGCGCAGGCGGCGCGCTTTGTGCGCGTGTGGTCCGTCGAGGGCCCTCGACGCCGGCCCTACGCCGCCTTCGACTTTCATGCACTCATCGCTTCCGCTAATCTCCGTTCATCTAATGCTTTCGTAGAAGGGTCGTCCATTAATCATGTGATATTTTTTAGTTATTTTCAACGCAGGTGATACGTGATGACTAACCACTAACTGGTAGCAGACTGGTTGTAAACTAACCCTCCCTATCCAAAATCACATGTATTATTTGATACGAAATATCCTAAAAAAATTCAGAATAATATCTTTAAATACAAGGGAGCAAGCTGGCGCGTCGGGCGGTCGTCGCGGCGGGCGGGGAGAACTCGTGGCCTGACGACGGCGAGTCAACCAAAATACCACCGACAAACCGAACCCCCTCACCCATTCGAAACTCGTATGATTAATGGACGATCTAAAAATTATTAATCCATTTAAAAATTAATAATTTATTAGCTGGTAAATGTCTACTAATAGCCTTATAACATTAATTATAGACGTACCTGTAGACATGTGAGGCGATGTCGGCCAGTGTGACCTCTGGGCGATATCGCCTCACATGTCCATGTGGAATATAATTATATCCTTCCTTCAACAAGACATTATATCTTGCTGGAGGTAGGATAACGTATACGAAGAATTACATTGTTTCTAGTGCTATGATTATTTTTGTGACGAATATAAAGATAACGACGCTCAGAGATGTCACGCAAATATGTAAGAGCAGTCATTTCGTGAGAGCAAATAATTTTATTATAATACAATTACAAACACATTTCAAATTTTATACAAATGCACCTACCAGGTGACAAAATTGTATATCACTCATCATGAATAGTGGGTTAAATACAAAAATCTTAAGGAAGAAAATCAACTAAGATTATATCAAAAGTAACCGTATCAAAAACATGTCATAAAGCAATAATAGTTAAGCGAATTAACTAAAACACAGAAATAAAATAATTATTAAATTATATAAAAATTATTAAATCTACTATTACGATCAATTCTTATCGGGGCTTGAGGGCCGAGAGGGAAAGGAGATTAGTAAACGTGCTTAGACAACAGTTTAACGCGAGTTTACAAAAAAAAATCTATTCAGAAATCTTGTTTAAATTATAAACACTGTTTAAACCTTGTTTAGCCGTCATACAATAGTTGAACATAGGCAAAGGATGTTTAACAGTGATCTAAAGATTGTTTTACTGAATATTTGACGTAGGTTGTCAAAAGTGACATTTGATTATCGTGTTATTGTCATCAAGTTAGAGATTGATTTCTATAAATTGCGATTTATTAATTCAAAGCGCATTCATAATGGAAGAATTATCTGAAATTAAAGAATTTCGCAAATGTTTCAATAAATATAAATTTTATATATATATATATATATATATATATATATATATGTAATTATATAAATACATATTTTTCATCACTTGGATGCCAGATAGTAAATATTTTCGAGTTTTTTGAAACATTTTTTGATCAGAATGTTGCCATTATAACGCTTAAACACTCTTAGTTAGACTGCAGTCTAAGTGACGTTCTGAATCGCTTGATGCGTAAACAGCTGTTTAAGAAGTAAACAGTGTTTATTTATACTACCTTTGAACGATGTTTTAAATAAGGATTCTGAATAAGGCAGTAAGAAAATAAAATAAAACAAATAATTTCTTTAAAAAATGAACTGACTTTAGACTAAAAAAGAATGTTTTCAAAACTCAATTTAATACAGTGATAACAATAATTATGACTAAGTTTACCGAGAATTATCGATTTCTATACACTGATATTTATCTAGTGAAAACACCAGACCAATTTACATGATTTAAATAAGTACATTCTTTCTACTTTCAAAGTCCGCGGATATATCGTTAGGGGTCTTTTATCTTTACGTTATTTAAATCTATGGGAAATAATAATAATAATAATAAAAAAAGAAATCTAATCGATATGTATTCAGAGAATTATATACATTATTTTTGTAAAATAAGTAAATAAAGGTCATAGATTTGTGAACAGCTTCAGAAATGTTAAATCTGTACTTGCAATAAAACAATAGAACCTGGTGTATCTGTAGAGGTATGCGTGAAAAATAAAATGAAAACGATAAGAGAAAGATGATATAAGAGAAACTACGATTTTTACATTTTTTGTTTGTGAATCTGCTTGTTCGCGCACATCTCTGATATTTTTGAACGGATTTTAATGCAATTTTCAAGAGTAGATAAACCTCGGCTTGGAGCAGAATATGGGTTTTACTTCATTTAAATCGAATGTCAGGAAAAAAGTTATAGCTATTTGAAAATAAATAGCATGAGAAGTTAAAGTTAATAATAATTACCAGCGTTAAAGGCTTACAGGTGTTACAATACGAATGAGCAATGTTTAAAAGAGAAGGAAAAATAAAAACCTTCATTCGACCTTCTGGTCACGAGCGCTCGACTTATTGAAAAATTACGAATCAGACCGACGTCGAAACGTCATCCGGGACCGGAATTAGAATCAACAGCATTACCGGGATCGAAATCAGGAACAGCACTGGGACTAGATTTAAAAGTGAGAACGACATTGGGATTGACGGTAAAATCATTTAATGTAATGACGCTGGAACATATTATTTGTCCACGCGGGCGAAACCACAGGCAGAAAGGTAGCTGGAATCATTCAGATGTATTCGACCACAGCAGAAAAAATGAAGTTCCTCTTCAGTTTTTTCTTTCTCTTTAAGTTCATTTGGAAACCGAGGCGCATGATATGGTATCGTAGTCACAGTATGAAATATTTTCTAAAAGCTTGTCAGTAAATATAAATACTATATTTATAATCTTTACAGTCACAACATATATACGCGTAGCAGTCTAAAATACACTACTCACACATACAACACTCATTATTTAGGTATTCCATGACTCCAAATCACTTTAAGAAATCACGATCACATTTTATTTTCATTTATCCATCAGATAAGAAAGCGTTAACGGAACAGTTCGCTCCGACAGCGGCACGTCCGAGGTCTGAGCGACGGGCGGCGCCGGCCGCGGCGCGCGGGCGCGCTCTGGCGCTAAAGGGGTACCCTGGATGCGACACGCGCCAATGCTCTACAGAGCATTTCCAACATTTGAATTCAAGTTGATACAATCATTTATCGCGATTATTGATCTAGGAAATAATCAGTGTGATAATACACTTTTATGTCTCTTTTATTTTGGTTTGTTTATCAGCTAATATTATTTGACACAATCTTTCATCTTATCGTACAATAATATTTATTGGATTACATTATTATGGTGATGTTTTATCAAAAAGGGATAGAACATTTTTCGCTTTTTCATTAATATCTCTTTATTTGAAAGAAAGAAAAAAGAAAATTTTATTTTGATGTACATATATAAATGTTAGTGAGTTAAGTGTAATTATTAGAGCAATATTATGTTATCATCAAAAAAAGGTTGTCACTCAGCATATATTATAGTAGTGGTCACTACTACAGCACTGACCTCTGTATCCTCAAACCGATAAACTATTGCCCATACGCGTAGGCAGAGCCTACAGATCTCCACGTGGCACCATCTTTGCATATCTATCTTGCTTCACTGACTTGCATCTATATTGCTTCGCAGAAGCTCGTCGATTAAGGGTGTTTAAGGTTCTCATTCACACACAGAATATCAAGACTTCTGACTTTCATCAAGTCGTTGACATCATCCCTTTGTCGTCCGTCACTCCACGCAGATCCGGGGTACCGAAGCGGTTGGCTCCAGCCTGCGTTTCGCCCGTCTGGGGGTGTGGGAGGGTGGCGAATCTCGTCGTCGCAAGCGAGCTTGTGGCTCCTAATTTCATGGTACGGAATTTTTTTCCCACAGAAACGCTGGGGTTGCCGGGAATATTTTTAACTTCCTCGATCATAATATAGTTTTTAGAGGAGAGTTGGAACGTCATCAGATGAGAGAAACAAGACTTTATCCTATTCCTCTGACCAAAGAAATCATATATCTTTGGTCAGAACCTCTAAAAGAATATAAGAGGGACAGGCAGTAGCCCGAGGTCTCTGAATTCTCGTGCCCCTGTGCCCTCGTACGAAGTTGGACGGGGTTTATGCAAAAGGAACGTAACAATTAAAACGAATGGATGGTTAAACACGTCATTGTCTGTTTACATTATGTCGTTTAGTAATATGCTTACGTTTTGTAGAAATTGATAATCATTGACTAAATCTCTTTATCAAATTAGATCCAAAGTATTAAACACGATAATCAAAATATTATCTTCTACAAGTGATAAATAAAATTAAAATCATAGAACCATCACTAGACTTATTTTTTCCTTACTTGAAATAGTTACGTTCCACAGCAACTATCTGAGAATTAATAGTAAAATAGTAACACTATATAATTTTTATTCCATAAATTTGACATAATTATTTGTTTATGTATTCGTTAGGATTTATGTCAATGGTTATTTTCTGTGAACACGCATGCCGGTATTTAAAATAATAGCACAGTTAAAACACAAAAATATCGCGTTAATTAATTGAAAGCGATAACTGAAATCAAGGCAACATTTTATTTTCCTCAACGAACTGGAAATTTCATGCTGGCGGAGACGAGGACGCCGCCGGCGCTCGGCGCCCCGGGGCCGGCGCCGCGCCGACCACCAACGCGACGTCCAACGCTCACGAGCGCATATTGCACTTTTACATAAAAGGAAAAAAAGACGGACATAAGAAATTTTGATAAAAAGGCTATTAAAAATTTTCGCCTGGTATATAATATATATTACCTTAAAGCAAAGAAAATGTATTAATTGTTTATAATTTCTTTCATGTATATGTTTGTAATTATAACTGGTATGTGAAAAATAGGTAGTTTGCCTGAAATTAAAAAATAATCAACAAATCGAAGCAAAATTTATAAATGTAACATCTAATTTTTTAATATCTAAGTACTCAGTAATTAATTACTAATGCTATATAATATTAATGACTAATAATGGATGTTGAACATGGATCGTATTAAAATGAAAAAAAAAAATGTTTATTTTATAAAGTATATAAAATTTTTCGACATATAAAGAAATTAAAAACGATATTAAAATATGCAATAAAACCATAAGAATATCTGAGATAAAAAATGAACATGAGATTAATGCATCCGAGAACATACAATGACAGAAGGAAAAATTATAAATGCTCGTATTCAGAAATTAAAACACACCTGCAGACATCTATTATACTGTTACATAAATATAAACTGAATACAAATTGCATTTTAAAATGTTTATATTTTCACAAGCTCGAAATATTGACCGAGTTCGTAAAACAATTCATTGCACGCCTCACAAGCGGAGCGTTGAGATGGTGTTTGTATATCTATATTTATATACAAATGAAGATTAGCTTTAAGCTATATGTGAAAAGTTGAGATCAGCGCATGCGCCATTATAAATATCTCACGAAATGGCGCGAAATTTGAATTTGATAAATCTTTTTTGAAATTTCATTATCATAAACTCTATTGATTTTTTTTATTTTAGAAGTTAATGACCGCGATGAGGCGTGCACTTTTGGATTTTCCATTTTTTTTTTATAAATTCATTCATTAGATGCGCTTAGGCATAATAAATATACATATTACATATCTCATCAGCGAGAAATGTGCAGACAAGAGGTTAATGGTGGCAGCAATGCCTGTAGTGACGCAGCATTTGATGCAGGAAGTGTTAAGTGCACCTGAAAAAAAGTGTATGGACAAGATTTATTTTTATTATTTAAAGTAAGAACACCTTGTTAACTTGTGTTTATATTAACTTTTCTCAATATTGAAAACAAACACAAGATTTGTAAACAAAATATAACATAGCTTATCTTTTAAACACTAGAACTTTAAAAACGTCACCATACACCAATAGTCGTCGCTTCAACAAAATCAGTAACAACCTTATTTAGCAATTAAACACCCCGAATAAGAAATAAAAGGGAACGCGTCGAGCACAACAAACGTCCGCGGGCAGACGAGAGCGCGGGCGCATGCGCCGACCCTGCCCCCTCGTACTACAGTACATTGCCGTTTTCAGAAAATTACTTTGGCACGTTGTCAATTTTCGTTTTGTTTGACATAACATTGTTATAAGAACATGTCCTACGATGATATGCCGATGAAGTGACGTCGTCCCTTCATCAGATCGTTTCAAACATTGTCACAGAAGTTATTTCCTGTGTCTCCTAGGACAATAAAACATTCGACAATAAAAGTTTTGTTGCAGGCAGAAAACTCGATCGGGTACATAAGCAAAGTACATCGCTATGGTAACAATATAATGTCGACAAAGCTTTTATTGCATTTTGTTAACCCAATTTTTCTCAGTGTACCTTAGGTTAACGGTAGATCTGTAAATGATAAATAGTTAAAACTATTTTCCTGTATCGCAAAACTGTTGTAGTTCACATTCACCCCTTTAGCTTAGAGTTTTCGATTTTGAAATCATAGAAATTCGAAAGAGACGGTACTTTCGAGTCGGTAAACGGTCTGTACTTTGTTTGGGCTGAGGTTTTCGCGGTGCGGCCGCGGGGCGCGCGAGGGGAGTGCGTTGTTTGCTGCCATTACGCGGTGACAGCGCGGGCGCGGCTAATGCGTGCGCAAACACTCGACGCGCTGCGCCCGCGCAACAGCATACAGCCACTTCGTCTACACCGCACCGTAACGGCGACACCGTGCAAGAATAAATACAATATTTTTATCGCAAACTTTAAACTATTCCTATTGTATTATTTAAAGTTTTCTGGCTCGATAAGTGTAATATCGGGCCGACAAACACAAACACACGAGCGGAGTGCATGCAATGACTAGAATGAAACACGGTTTGAGGAAAGTAAAATGTAGGTCATTTAATTTTTTTATTGTAAAATAAATACTAAGTTACGTATTATTAATTACATATTACGTATTTTTCGCTTCGCGCTGAAAACTGTTGCTCCACTTTCACTACTAATAAATAGTTTCTAAAACTGCTTCTATGTAATGTCAGAAATTAAGTCCATCCGTTTGTCTGACATCTTAAAATATAGTCGTGAGCAATCATGTACAAGTTCATGCTATGTTCCGTCACTAATACATCTTCAGGTTGGAGTATACGGAGATCTGAACAATTGTCAGTTAAGGTGAAGAAAACTCAATTTTATGTCGACGCAGGGGCAACTTTGACCGGTAACTGTATAGGTTGCAATAAATTCCCACAGTATTTTAATATTTATCATAAAAATTATTACAAATCACTTAAAAAGAAATTGATTTGAAAATAAACAAAGCCCTGTTTGCAGAATAATTATACCGTATAGAATCGATCATGCGTCTTTCCACAAATATTCATCATCTTCTTCTTTTTTAAAACAACTTTTCCAAAGAAACCATAATCATTGAAGTAGCCATTCCTTGAGAAAAATATGTCAGAACATGAACGTGTAATCTCATGAAATACATGTTTAGGTGAGGCACCGTGCGTGCGTACGCCTTCCCTAAAATCCGCCCACTACGTCATTAAAGGCCTGCACGCAAGCGCCAGCTGTAAATAATGGCGTGTCGACCCGTTCGCGCGAAAAAAATATCCAAATCCTGTATTCCACACTTTCCGAGAAGGTTCTAGAACTCCAAGTACATATAACCAGCATGAATCACGGACCTACATGGACCGGCTGCCACATCAGCAGTGCCGTGTGCAAAACACTTCGCGGAAGGCAGACAAAGCCGAAGCTCGGAGGACATGAACAAGTTCAGGAAGCAGTCCCGCCACTCATCACGTGAGGTGCCTCTCACCTTCCGTCATCCCCACATACCCCTTGGACGTCCATCGCCGAACAAAGGAATGGAAGTTTATATAAGGCCAGAGCCCGCTTTCTGTAGCATTCTCGGTGTTAAACTCTAGGTCAGGCAAGATATTCGTATATGTACTTAATGCTATAAGTGTTATTTTAAAAAGTCACCCTAACTAACAACAAAATTATTTCTCTAGCGAGATCAACAACCGGAGGCCCAGTTATAGAGGTTTAGGTATTTTGTTATAACAAACGTAACATGTTATAACATGTTACGTTTATAATATTGGCATTTTTGAAACTCAGATTGTGTGTAATTAACGATTAATTGTTTAATAACAATCCCTTTACAGATATGCAAACATGATTTATTGTTGGGGAGTTTGCAAAGGTAACTTTGCTGCCTGTGAGTCCGTAAATTGCGTGCAGTATCGTTTGCGCGATAATTTGGCTTAATTTACCTTCTTTGTTTAGAGGTGAATGGAATGCATGTGGAATCAGAGACTAATGTAATAATACCTTCAGCAACCTCTACATCGCCCCGCGCGACGCGCGGTGCCCTCTGACCAGCAGGGTTTTCTCTTTATTAATTTATGTTATTTATAAGAGTATTTTGAATGATATATTTTTCTTATAGTTACTTTTGCAAAATTGTTATCAAAAAGGAGGAAATTATGAATGTTTGCGGAAAGATGCATGATCGATTCCATCCTGTATAGTACGATGCATGGAAAATAACATTGATAATATGAAGTCATATAGTAATGTTCCGTGACCAGACATTAAGCTAAAAGCTTTAAATATGGATATTGATTATAACGATATCACTAATTGTTCATAATCGCCATCTAATGACGTCATCCGCTATTGTCGACGCCAATGTAATTACAACACTACATTTTATCTCAGTAGTACTCGTGTATTCGTGTTGTGATAGGTACTTAACACAGATTAAACTGCTAAAGACGATATGATTTTTGTCGAAATTCGATTTGTCAATAGATAACATTAAAGATATCACAAGAAGGGCTTTTATTATGAAAATATAATGAACGCTCACGAATTTTGATATTGAACGTTACAGTTTACTGGTGTTCACTTTAATCATTAAAAATTGTTTTCGAAAAGAAACTTTAAACAATTTATCAGGTTTTTTTTTATTAATTATTTAACGGTAATTGAAAATGTATATAATATTCCAACATAAAAAAAACACTTTTCCAGATAAAAATTTCGGTAATACATTTTTTTAATTGAAATATACATATTTATCGATGTATAGGTTACTTAATGACATCAAATGATATTCATAAATAAAAGTAAGTCACTTTTAAGTCTGAGTAACGCAGCGGCGCGGGCGCTGTTTGCGCGCGCACACTCCTTTAGGTACGTAACAAATACGACAGCCGTACTATTAATTAATTATTGAGCCGGCGCTAATGTAATGGATACGGCATGTTAACTTATTCGTGTAAATTTGTACTGGACGCGTATTTTGGAAAGTTTCAACTCCTCGCACCAGTTTTCTACAAACAGCATGCGTTTTGTTAATACGTTACAAGTTGATTTAAACCCTACTTAATTAAACCAATGCATTTGTGCGACCTTGTAATTTCGTATTTATGCAATGACGGAATTGACGGCGTAGTGGGGAGGAGTGTGAAAGTGGAGTGGGGATGTGTGTGGGTGTGTGTGAGCGAATCCGCCAGCACATTAGGTTCAAAAAATAATCGTTACTAAATTTTAGTGTAAACCCAACAAAACGGGCCCATAACGGCGAGTGGAGGTCTAAAAGAATGTCCTGTTCAAAAACGCGCACTGTAACATAAGGACGGTTTTGAGAGCTTAGCGAAATGACTCTGAAGTGACGGCATATCAATCAAGTAAAATATTTTTTAGGATTTTTTACGTTTACGTTATTAAAAATCAAACGTCTTTAAAATTACTTTAATGACGTTTGATTTTTAATAACACGCATACAAAAGGTAAACAAGATTAAAGTTAAAAATCTAATTTATATTAACATTTGAAATCAAACAATTTCTAACTTTATACATCTTCTAGCCTATTGAAAACAATGTTTTATATGAAATTAAATTTCTGTGTCGTGAAGTTAGTCGCGACAGCGTAAAGTATAAGCTCATTATATTATATTATTCCGTTTGCGCGAATTTTCAGCGCCCATATTACCTTTTATTTCTTCAACGACCTGAAAGTCGGGTGGACTCTTAACGCGTGTACACAAGGCCCTATTTTGTTGTATTAAAATATGCCGCCTGTATTACAGCTTATTACAACAGCAATTATACTCACTGCAAGCTGTCTCGTTATTTCTCGTCTATGAACACCAGCGCCGTTTTCGACTCATAATTATATGTCCGGTCAGAATTTATCAAAATAGGCACTGTCAGTCACGAATCAGTATGGAGCAACTTAACTAATGATTATTTAGATTGTATCTTATCTAAAGTAGCTGTTACCTAAAATGTCGTGTTGTTTTCACGATCTATATTTATATCGTTCTTACTATTCGAATCTAAATAATCAATTTGGTCAACTGACTAGTTCTAGTATCTGTAGGTACAGGCACTAGAATTAGTTGTAGGCGATACTTGAAAGGCCACGTAATATGATTTGTTGATCAATTAACTCTTCTATTAATTTTTAGGAAGATTGTGTTCTATACTAACAAATAACTCTTTCAAGACAAATGGACACAACAGAAACGGAGTCTCAAATGGTATTCACGGTGTTTACATAAACTAGGGCTCACAAAGCTACTCGAACGCAAATATTACCCAAATGTATTAGGATTAGGGTAATTTGATCCTATCGTCGATTAGCGGCTACAAATGTCGGAGGGGCAGGCTGCGCCGACGCAAACACCTACCGCAAACAGTTAACTGTCGCTCGCTGCGCAGTGTCGATTTTACTTTATCATCCCCGAATAATCCCCCTCGATATGAAATAAAAGATTGGGAGGGGGTGATGGCACCACTACGGTGCGATAACAAAAACCTCATACGACCACAAAAACAAATATCGGTTCACCGAGTCACATTAGTCGCCTACAAACATGTCTTCATCGTTGGTGATGTGCTTAGGTGTCGCATGTGGGATTTCGCAGACTCTTGAAGATTTGAGGGTTTTTGGTTCTCTAATTATATAAGATGAATACAAAATTTAAACGCTCTTTTATATTTACAAACGATTCTTTTACATTTTGAATGATATTATATTTTCTCCTTAAAAAAGTCCCCCTGAAAAATATATCAGAAAGAAAAATAAATAAGTCGATTTGTGTTCTCACTTTTCATTTTTATTTCATTGACGTCCTTGCTGTTTTGTATTTATTATACGTACTTCCATTTACGCGTCCCTTTAAAATATAACCAAAACTCGAAGGATTTGAGACATTAGTTTCTATCTCCGACAGATCGACATTTTGACAGAATTAGAGAAGGGCATAGAAGAATGTTATATATAGAATTGAAGAATGTTTTTGAAGTAAATCGAAAATTATAACAAAAATATAAATATATTGTTCATAATGGAGCCGTAAGGGAGCTTTATGAGATCTTTTTGCGTTTTCGCGGACCTCAACGTAAGCAATTCTCAACGGAACTGGACTGTCTATAATTAGCATAAATTATAGACAGACCATTAGTCTCAACCCATAACTCAGTAGCAGTTCTCACGGTGCTCTTTCCCTAACGCATTTCTGATAGATCTTTAGAAAGTAAGTTACCTGAGGTCTCTTTGTGTGTGCGCGTACGACATCGAAGTCCGATTTTATCTACTTGTAGGTACATTGTACATTTGCATTGTGTATGTAATATGCTCTCATTAAACTAAACTGAATTATTTCGAATTGCACGTGTATTGCCGTTTGCCCTTTCTCGAGGTTCAAGGTATTTTCTGATAGAATAGTGCAATA
Organism: Eumeta japonica; assembly: GCA_005406025.1. Taxonomy (NCBI): domain Eukaryota; kingdom Metazoa; phylum Arthropoda; class Insecta; order Lepidoptera; family Psychidae; genus Eumeta; species Eumeta japonica. Next base: position 21,074 of record BGZK01000750.1, read on the forward strand.
TATTTTAATTCTGTGTTTAAAGCTTTTCTATTAATAAAAAAAATGCAACGTCCATATTATAGATCACTACAAAAATATTGAAAGCGTAAATTTTGTAAATTCCTAGAAAAGAATGACGTCATTGTATTAGGGCGTCACACAAAATGTAATACGTTAATTTCGTTTTGCAAAAAAGAGGTGGCAAGAAGAAGACATAGATGGAGTAGGATTCATTGCTTTAACCGATTATAATAAATTTTACTTTTTGTTACCATGTTTAGTAAGCTTTTTATCAACGAATATAATAATTTTAGTATCGTTATCGTAGTTGCCATCAGTAATTAAATGGAACTCATAGCAAGTCTCATTCCACATATAACTATAGGCACTAAAAAAACCTTTTTTAACCGCCGTCCATCAGATTAGCATAATCCACAGAAAGTATCAAAATGTGATGTAGAATAAGCAAAATTTTGACTCAGCAAACATGTGTACGGAATTATGAAAGTATTGCCGAGAAAAATCTATGCGTGCGGACTGCGAGAGAAATTCTATTAACTAACATAAATTAGAAAGAGATCGGATCATGAAAAATGAACATCTGCTGTTAGTTTTTCACATGTACAACGCATGAAACTCTGCCGCTCAGAATTGCCCGCGAATGAGACGAAGCTCCCCTACCCTTCTTACTTCTCCCCCGCGTCTCTATTTTTTGCTATTGCGACGCTTTAGAGACTAAATTCACAGTGGCAGTTTCACCATTTTACCATTGAACATGACGAGGAGAAAATAACGCAAATGTCCGATCCTGACATGGTTCGATGTCGTGAATCAACTGACCTTGAGCATCGCATCGCTAGTGAATAAAATCGTCGTTTATATACCGAACATTTCAAAGGGATTTCATTAAAGATCTTCAAAGCAACGTGAAGTCCTCAATAATTTTGAGGTCAACGTGCAGCAGTGCTTTTATGTATAAGTGATCCGTACTTACCGAAGATATTACTTGACTTCATATACAATACTTGGCCAACTAAGCTACGTTCGGCGTCTTTCAAGTTTGTCCTGAAAAAATAAGTTCCACTGGGAAAAAGTGCTTATATTTATCCTCTGCAATTTATGCCATTTGTTTTTAAGAACCAATCACATAACAACAGTGTATTTGGTATCGCTGTAATAACCGCAAGATACTTCTAAATAGCGTTAAATAAATGAACGTCGAGTTAAATGTACGTCTCATATTTTAAGAAAGATACCTATGTAGATAAAATTAAAAAGCAAATAATACAAAATTGATATGAAAATCGTTAGGGTAGTTTCCTAGATGGATATGTAGATGCATATATATACAAGAATTGCTCACTTAACGTAATGAGACATGTAGACGCATTAACGATTTCGGCTGCTGATATCTGGAAGCAAGACGTCTGCGCACGCGTCCAGGGAGCGCTGAGGACTGTTTTTATCCACAAACACGCCTCACTCGATCGTAATTGAATCCTCAAATTAGATTTTATATTTTTTAACACGAGGACTTAATTTAAGTTAATCACGGACCACATTTACGATCGAGTCTATCCTAGTGTTTGCGGAAGTTTCGAAATCGTCCGGAGCCGCGGCTGCGCGGGCACGGCCGGCGGGGTCGCCTTATTAGCGTCATGCGTACCCGCTATTCAGCGTCCGTAACAAGCATTACGTTATCGTTAGCGCAAAACGCCGATAGCCTACGGGTCGAACGTGTCACGACCTTCACGCGCCCCGCCTATCCACAGGGTTACCTAATATTTTTTTTTCAGTTTAAATATTTTAAAAAACTACTTTTGTTATTCTATTTTGTGTAATTCTTGTTGATTATTAGGAAATATACATATGCTAGCTTTTCGCCCAGCCTTCGCATGAGTGGACATGTAATGTGTAACTTCATTTTTTATATTGAACGATTAGAGAAGTAACGGTTTCCGCTTTTGCTTTTCGTTCAGTGAGTGAGAGTTTCGATGGCTCTCCACCCTCCATCACCCCACAACCTTCCTCCATCTGCCCCCTCCCTTCTCCATCAGATATTCTATTCCTATCCAAGAGGTCGGCAACACATTGATGATTCCTCTGGACTAGCGAGTGTCTATGGGCGGCGGTGGCCACCTATTCTCTGGTGGATTTTATTTTTCATCCCGCTTTCAATTCCGATAATTCCATCAGTCGCGGTACCGGTTTTAACGAAATCAAAATAAAACAAAAACTGTATTATTTGAGAATACTGTAACTTTTTGTTAGAAATGAATTTTTAGAATTAGTGTAGTAGTTAAGTTCAATAGTACAAAACGCGGACGAAACCGTTAAAAAATGCTAAAATACGAGTAGACTATATAAGAACATTCTCCAGGGAAAAATACATACTATATTATTTACCGAATTTGTGGTGTTCGATCAAACAGTGACGAAATCTATTAATTTGGACAGATGGATGTTACCGTTATATAAGGTCGGAGAAAAAGTTTTTTCGTATTTCATATATAAATTGAAGATAATTTTTCATTATATTTTATTTACATATAATTATAATGTTTAAGCCATTTTGTTCAGCGACTTGTTGTCATTTTGTAGGTAGTGACATAATCCCATTGCTGTACAAATTTTGGGACTTCCTATCAAAAAATTGCGACAAGTTGTTTCGACAGTCCTCTCTCGGTGTCAACCTAACATTACCTAAAAAATTCTAAAGACTTCAAAACAAATGAAAACCAAGGTGCAAGGTCAAGGCTATATGGTGGATGCATTAACACTTCCCAACCAAGCATTCTCAATATTTGCTGAGTCAAAACTGTTTTGTAGTCAGTCCTTAGCTCTTCAGCTGCGTCGTAGGAACTAATATGCCGATTTTGCTCTACTTTTTTCCAAAATGGCATCGACTTTATCCGTAACAGGTCGACCAGAGCGAAGTTCAATTTTGACATCAAAATTACCGGACTGGAAACGCTTGAACCAGTTTTGTGCTACTCTTACCGACACTGTATTAAGTCCATAAAGGTCACAATTTTTTTTATAGCTTGTGTCGAATTTTCCCCTATTTTTAACAAAACTTCAAAATGTATCTCATTTCTACGTTCGATTCACTCATTTTGGTGGACAGAAAAACAATAGAAAAATGGAGAAACATAGACTTTACTTTTTATTTTTTTAATGTCATCTATTTAGGTAATGGTATAGAATTAGCCAGACGCAAACAGCACAGAGATTTTACTTCATATTTTTACTTATCACAACACGAGAAAATATTTCCCCTACCTAATAAGTATAGTACATATAGGTATAGGTTCATACATTCTTAAAGTTTGTATCTCAATGATTTCTAACAGCTCTAATGTTCTTGTACTAGTCAGATATTTTTTATGAATTTTAATTAATTATCAATAGAATATTATTTTTCCTTCCGTTTATTTGAAGTTTAAAGTGAATTAGATGTTAGTAAAGAATTTAAAAGGTTTTTAATTACTTAGGGTATTTTATTACACACTTAAATCACCTTTGCAAGTGCTCTGTGCCAAACTGCTTAAACTTCTTAAAAAGAAAACATCAAAAGAAAATGCATAAGTATTCCCAAATTTTTAGTAACAAAAAAAAAACAATTATCGGACTTTGTGTTGCTAATAGTTCTTCATTGTACCACAAATTCAACAATAAACACGTGAACGACTATCTCTTGTAGGAAATAGACAATAAATGAGTAAGGTGTTGTCCGAACGTTTATCATAATCTTTTATTTTCTACGATTGAAAGCAGGAAAATATCGTTGTGCTGGGAAAATATGCCGGAACAGTATAATTTATAGTACGTAATTAGAAAAGCTAGACCTACGAGTAAACATGTAAATGATTCGTCGAATACTGTTGTACCTATGAATTCGAAATATACTCGTTGTCATCGACACGCCCCCGCGGGGCGCGGCCCCGGCGCAGTCCGCGCATCGTCACCGCGTCGCCTGTTGTGGTTTTGTCGCCGACAGCGAAACTTTGAGACGCCCGAGTTTTCCGACAACCGTTTGAAACGTGAAAACTTGTACTGACTAAGAAATTAATCGGATGACCCGTGACGTATGAAGTTAATCGTCGACCGACGTTAAGAGCATTGAGAAGTAAACGTTTTTTACTTAACGTATGAAAAATTAATAAGTGATATGCGAAAAATTTGAAAATCGGTTAAATTACGATAAATGTAATGTTAAATGTAAACCATCTATAGAAACAGTGAAAATTTGGACACGTACAAGTTTTTCTTGTATAGAATTTGAATTCTAAAACATATATTTGAAGTAATAAAATGAGTTTATTTGCGTCTCTCGGACCCTGCTTGAACTGCCGCCGCTGAACCACCGCTGTCATACACGTGTCGCGCCATTTATATCATCTGATAACATTACCTCATGTATTATTAAATTTTATGACTTTCAGCAATGTAACGATGTCGTTATTAATATTAATGTCGTTATTAAAACTGTATATCGTTATTAATATTACCAATATCTTCGGGGACACACACAGTACCATTTGATCCCTAACTAAGCAGAGGTTGGTATCGGATAGTTCACACAATACATATTAGGAATGTAGTCTTTTTTTTAAAATGTACTTATAATATAATACATAGAAACAACATTCAGACTCAAAACGTTTGCCTTGTATCTGGATGCATCATTTTAATCAAATAAAGGTTTGTTTTATCCGGGAATTGAACATTTATTTCTTGAATAACTGATTTTATCATAAATATTTATTGTTCCTGAACATGAACTTCTTAAATTTGTCCACGACCCTGTTTTAGTATATTAGTATGTGCTATTATATTATATTACTAGCTTTTTACGACATAGAACGAATAAAATATGCCCTTTAAGTTAGTCCTCGAGCAACATATTTATGAAAATTACATGCAATTTCGTACGGCAGTTTTTTCGTGATGCGTGAACAGGCAAACAAAAAAATTAATGTTTTACCTCCTAATATATTTATAAACTCCAATGCACAAAGAACTTAAATCATACCCCCAAAAAATGCCATTTCTGTATTTAACATCCCAAAAAATCTCAATCTCAATCTCAATCTCAAAAATCTCAAGGCATGTCAATTTTTAGATTTTCTTTCACCTCCTAATAGGCTGATTTAAAAAAAATCTAGAAATAAGTATCATATTATTTATTTTTAGGAGTACTTTCACAAAATTTCGAGTTAAACTGTCTATTTAATATTGAACTTTGAACTCCCATTTTTCGCCTTTAGGTGTTAAATTTTGGAATTTCCTTTCTTATTTGCAAAATCTCAGCGTTTTATGTTCAGGGGTCTGGGATTGACGTTTGAGAGTCAGTGAGTCATTCAGTCGGGACTTATATATATATATATATATATTATACTATAATTCTAGTATATTAAAAGAAACTAAAGTATTTTCTTTCCTGACGGTATGTACTCAAAAACGATATTAAACATATCGAAAAGCTTTTTTACTGTAGGTTAGTCTGCGATGGACGATGGACAACCCTGCGCGTGCGCATGTGGCGCCGACCCTAGTTATCGCTCGCGGCACGATACCCTATCAGCTGCTGTTATTTTTACGCGTCCCATTTCATCGGGATATTTTGTTTCCGCGGTCGAGTACAACAAAAGAGAAATCCCCACAGCGACACCGAGGAGAAATGTCAGCAGGCTGTTGAGGTTGACCTTCACCCGTAACAACCTCAGAACTTAACAGCCACACAATTAAATCTCACAACCTAATACCTTCGTGACCTAACGGCCTCACAAACGAACTTCTTCAGAAACTAACATCCTAACAGCTTCACAAATTAACTGCTTCAAAGCGTATCAGCCTTTGTACCTGAAAGTCTCACAATCTATAACAACTTAACCTCTGCTAACCCTAAAAAAAATACAAAGGGAGAACCTTAGACTTTTCATAGACACCCTTGCATCAGTGCAAGTAGTTTCACAGAGTGGTAGGTGACCGAAATCGGGATCAGGTTTACGCTGTTGGGGAGTGGGCGCTGAGAGCGGCAACAGTAAGCTGTGCCGTTTGAAGCCGGGAGTAGTCTGAGGTCAACAGCACTCGTCTATTATTAATATGGTTTTATTTTACAATAAGTATATTTTCAGTTACTTTTTAATTTCGTGTATTGTCGATATCCTTTATAACTATTTTAAAATACTAGGTATATAAGGTATAAGTATATTGTAGTAGTTCCTTGGCTGACACCGACTCCAAAAATAACAATAATTGTAACTACATTATATTATCGCAATAATTTGATTGATTTTTAAGTAGTCTAATATTTTTTTTCATTTTATTTAGGAGAAATTTAAAAAATATTTTGATCATTATTTGTTATCCATAGATATGCCTTGAGTTAAATTTGGAGTATACAGGTACCTACCTACCTTCTCGTGTGGTAAACACATAAATCGTACATACAAAATTGATGAGTAGAAGAAATAACTTGATTGTTAAGTTGTAGAAGAATACGCAATTATTTTTTTACTTTTTAGTGCATATTAATTTGTTTTGGAACAATTCTTTTTGGAGTTAGTTTTTTTTTGTTAAAATTTTTGATTTTTAATGACTCTGAAGTACACTAACTAATTTGTCTGAATATGGGTAGACCTACTAAACGTGCTGCTCATAGATCGCACCCTTACTGTAAGCCGTTAAGGAGTTCCACTGATCATATTCGACTACGACAGTTACTTGACCATAACGACGTTACGATAGGTGACTCAAATATTCGGATAGCCTATAAAAGATTCGGCCGAGTATTGTTAAGTTGCTCCTAAGAATTGAAGAGTTCCGTTACTTTGTCATGGATCCCATAATCAGAACTTAACCAAACTCTGATCAAATTACCCTTGAAGTACATGCTTTCCAACAGAAAAAGAATCATCGAAATTGGTTGGCATGATATTCAGTTATTCGTCCATTTGTAACGCACATACTTAATTCAAATTTAAAACTTATATGGTTTTCTTATGGATGCCATTATCAGAACTAGACGAAATTGAAATGGAACTACACGGAAAGCACTAGCTTTCAAATAAAAAATGAATAATCTAAATCGGTTCTCCTAGTCGAAAGTTCTGAGGTAACAAACATTAAAAAATGCAGTTGAATTGAGAACCTCCTCTTTTTTCATGTCGGTTAAAAAAACGCTTAAGTCGTATAATATCTACGGTATCCAAATTAAAAATGGCGTCCATCGACCTTTGTTGTTGAGGCGGTCGTTGTAGAAGGACTAGGGGGCACGTGCACAAAGGAAGGGGATCGTGTATCCTTAGCCGACGCCGTGTGTGCAGTCCGCCGGGAGGAAACTGAGGGCCTCTCGACGACCACTGCACGGTTATGTCTGAATCTTACCTTTTAACTAGGTAATATTTAAATAGGTAATATTATGATATTAGGTAGAATTACGCTATATAGCGGTAGTGATGGACACTACAGTCACTTTGTGGACATGCGCAAAGTGTACATTCGTTCGTTCTTATACGAAAATGGCGTCCGTAGCATTCAATATTGTACATCACGGTCTAAAGCTGTATAATTTCAAGATAAAGTAGGTATAACGTGACTTTACACCGGTAACTATTTACAGTACAATATTAATAATTGATATTTATGTTATTTAGAAATACAATTACTAACTTCGAAAAAAAATATGTATGTCTAACGCAAAGTACCGTAATTAATAAAGTGTTATTTTTTATAACGTACAAACACAAGATGAACATTTCCGCACGCATTGCCACATATGCTATTATCTATAAATCTGTTCGTTCTTAAAGGGAAACACCTTGAAACGTACGATTCGGGCTATCGATCACGGCGCGCGAGCCGGCGCAGGGCGAAGACCCACCTTGCCCCTTATTAACCTTAATAAGCAGACGTACGTGACACGCGCGGTCATAACTCTTACTTAACTAATCGTTGTGCAGCATTCCGCGCGGCACGTGCGCACACGCCGACGATGACGACTCACAAATAGTCCTTACGTCAGGCTATCTAATTCAAGTTAAGTTTCAATATTCAATAAATGCCTATAGATTATTGCACGAAAGCGTCACGGGGCGAGTAAAAGAATCTTACATTAATACGCTTAGATTTTCTGAAGATGTGCCTTTCTTTACCTGTTAAAGTTATTAAAAAAAGTTTATAGACACTCTATACACTGTATATCCATGAAACGAGTTATACGATTTACAGAATCTTCATTTTAGGCTCAAAGCAATCTTTCTTTAATTCAAAGAATTTACAGTTATATTTTTTGTTTGTAATAGAAGGATCAATATAGCCTTACGTATATTTTGACAGTAAAAAATTCTAGTACCTCACAAAGAGGTTGTATATACATATTTTGAAACAAAATTTTCTTCCATCGAATTGAATATTGAACCGGAAGCCACGGCGAGAGCTTTATTTTCAGCATGTGCTCTGTTGTGTTTCTCATGCGGAAAGAAAGGGTCCCGCCAATAGTTAGGCCTGTGTTTGTACGTCCGGGGGCTCGCGGCCCAATTAGTTGCCCGCGGTCGCCGCACCATCTATCGGTCGAAGCATTTGTGGAGTGCTAACCGTGAGTAGCGAATTGTGGATGTTCTTAATCGTTTTCTATATGCTCTCGTATCTTGTCTTGTTTTGTACAAGCATCTAATTTAATTTGAATATGCGATAATTGTCGATGACATACACGTAAATAACTAAAAAAATAAATTAAAACTACGACTGCTCCAAAGGTGCGACAAACACACATAGGGGGCTCCGTACCATCATACAGCACACTTACGTAATTTATTTACAAAAAAGTTGTTTTTTATGTATAACTAGAGATTTGAGAGGTAGTCCGTGTCACATTTGGCCAGATTTTATTATTTTTTATTAGAATTTACATTATAAATATACAAAGTTTGAAGTTTATCCAAGCAGGATTTTCTTCTGGGCAATGTATGGAACTCATAAGGGAAAATATTAGCGTCATATGGGCTCTTCCTATAGGTTTTATACAGAAACGATAACGTATGGGTATACGGGGCCCGCATGATTGCCTTGATATATCGTCTACGCGGGCTACCCGAACGACAACCGAGGTGAATTCTGTGGCCAAATGTTAAAGCCTAAATACTATATCCGCTATGTCCATATTCTTGACATAGAGTTTTGCACATCAAATGACTGGTTATTTTAGAAACTTACAAGAAAACCTTATTAAGTAAAAGATGTTTATTAAACTGCTATATAAATATTATTACTTTACTTGTTATATATTAATACACAATTATATAAAATAAATAATAAAACACCCTTGACGTGTCTAGATAGGTATATATTACATCTCTATAGCTATATATGCCATTTAGTAATTACATTAAACATTTTAGTACGTTAATGTTAGTATTATAATACAGCGCATCATATCATAATGCAAATGCAGATTATTAATATATTTATTTCCAATTTGAACATAAAATTTTATGTATTACAATTAACAAATCCCAATAAATTTCATTATTTTGGGATTCGAGGCACAGTCTATGCGAGCCCCATCTTTAAGGAATGCCCAGAAGTTTTTCTCCTTGGATATGTGTACGATGTTTTTATGACAGAGCAGAAACAAAAAGAAAACGTTAAAGAAACTTTTTTCTTGTTTGGGGACCACCCTTGGTTTTCAATCTTCTTTTTTTATTAGTTATAGGCAATACATATTTCGTAAAAATTTAAACTAGCCACTTATTACGGTTTGGACGACGCAGTCCTTCAAAGGTAAAGCAGACAAACAGTCGAACGAACAAACAGCACAGGCTTGATAATAACATTCCGTTGGTGTCCTTTGGATATGGAATCCGAAAATGGATTAAATCTTTAAAAAAATAAAATTAAATTAAAAAAGTTAACTAAAAAGTAAAAATAGCTCGTTCGGCGCGGAATACGATACAATACCGCTGAAATTCATTGTATATAGGAACATTGATATTAATTTTGTATTATTTTACATTTCAATTCTTTTTAACATATGTAGTTTTATAGTGGAATTTAGTTACGTGTGAAGTGTCTCAGAAATAAAGATGTAGGACTGATGATGTCAGAGAGCGGTGTGGTTTGAAGGGAGATGTAGTGATTAGGATAGAAAAAGGTATGTTGCGGTGGTTTGGCCATCTGGAAAGGATGAATGAAAGTAGACTGACAATACAAATCTATAGAGCGAATGTGTGTGATGAAAAGATCAGCAAGGGTAGCCCTTGAAAGTCCTATGAGACCAAATTGGTGGCATATCAAAAAAAGAGCCAAATTTTAAGCATTCGAAACCGACGTGCTTGTATTTATAAATTATTGTATTTAATATTTTACAAATTATAAATCTTAAATTAACTAAAGTTACTAGTATGTACTACCAAAAATATTTGAATTGGTTACATTTAATTCCAACTATATTTTTACGTTTAACACAATATACGAAATTGTAATTTTAATTCAAGTTCTTTTGTTATATTAACAGTAAATCATTAACGAAAACGGTTTTGTGAGAATAAAGTAAATTCACAAATCTGATTATTCAACATGCGAGCTACAAAATATGTTGCACTTTTAAAAATCCAGGCCAAGAACGTTGCAATGTTGCTCATGTAAACGCTTGCTACTGCCCTGGTAAATCTTATATAAAAACAATATCATTTATGGCAAGGCTTTTAGAGATCTTTTTGCGTACTGCGCGAGCGTGGAGCGCACTGCAAGTTTAGCGTAACTCATAAATAAAACAATTTACATGTAAAGTAAAATATTTACTGCTTTTCAAAGTGTTCTCCATTACATTTTACACACTTTTTCATTCGTTCCAACCATTTTTGAATACATGAGGACCATTGGTCCGAGGGCATGTTTAAAACGTGCTGGTTAAAAGGTATCAAGACTTGTTTTGCCCCTTAAATGTCAAACCTCTCATCAAATATATGATTTAGGGAAAAATAAAGAAAATGCATGGCGCTAGGTCTGGACTAAATGCGAGGTGGGTCGCGAGCTTTACCTTTTTGGAATCAAAAATGACATCGTCTTATTCGCGGTGTGCGGCGACGCGTTGTCACGGTGCAATAGGATGCGACTTCTTGGTCGCTTTTCCCTAACTTTTTCTACGACACTTGGCAACAAATGTTGGTGTACCACTCAGCATTAACTGCCTTTTGAATTTCAAGTGGAATCATGCATACAGGACCCATCTTGGAGAATAATACGCAATCATTTTTTGGATACGCTTATCGCCTGCCTCAATTTTGTTGGTTTGCTGTCAATTTCGAACACCCATACAGAAGACTGTTGCTTTCTTTCCGGCCGGTAACTATGTGTCCATGTTTCGTCTCCTGTCACGTCATACGCGGCATTTGAACGTCCGTGATCGTACTTTAACACCCGGGTCCGTTAATGTTCGGGGGCGAGTTCATGCGGAATCCAACGGCAACAAAGTTTTCCAACATTTGATATAAGATTATTCGAATTTGGCTCGTACCAATCCTCAAATGTCCTCAGAAACTCCTCATAGGTGATACGGCGGTTTTCTTCAATTAATTGCCTGACAGTAGCCACATTTTGCTCAGAGATCGCAATCGAGAGCCGACCTTCACGAATTTCATCATGGGGAGAAACACAACCACGATCATTTTTCTGCATGTCATTGCCTTACACTCTTCAAATGAGGTGCTTCCCTCCTTTACAGTCTGCAGGTCATGATAACGGCTGTAGTTTGATGTATGTAATAATTGGCAAAGGATTAGACATATCTAATATCATTCATATAATTATCATATAATTGAGATCGGACTAGGTATATAGAGTGACTGAGGAATGAATTTAAGACTGATTTTAAATTCAAAATAGGATGCACACCAAAAGAACTTATTTTAGAAACTTATTTTAAACCTACTTGGGTGAAATGGGGGGCATTAGTAAGTGATGCACTAAGCAGCATTGTAGAACAGTAAATGTTAACGAGCTATATTGTTTCCATCGGATACGTTGTTAAAAAAATACTATTGTTTGAGCGGGACCGGTGCTAAACAAGGCGCCTTGAAAGTACCTTAGTAGGAAGAAGTAAGACGAATACACGTATATATACAGATGATTAAATCCTATACGTATGAATAACGATTTGTCCTTTCCAGCGGTAGTAGTCCAGGATCCATGGTCCACTTTTGCACTTGATTACTATCAAGCTAATTTCCCGTGAGTAGCTTCATTTTGATGAGACGCCCAACAATTTGCTGTACGAAACTCTCGATTGTGGTAGTTAACAGAGGTAGCGAGGGGCAGCTGCCTCCCCGAGGGTACGCTCGGACCCGGAGTACGGTGGTGTTTGCCACCATGATGTAGAGTGTTGTGTGGAGCAAAAAGAGCGTAAGTTTCTGGTTTGCTTCATCGTCTCCGCTGGACTAAAAACTGAGTGCGCCCTTGATTATAGCTATATATTTTTTTTAAAATGTGTAGCGATCTTTATTTAATTTTTAATATGTCAGAAATTTTAATTACTTAAGTCGTTTAAAAATCATGAGAAAAAAAGCTACGAAAGTACACACCTTCCTAAGATCTCAAAACGTCAGCTTCTGATAAAAATTTTATTTTTGAAGTTTGGTGCGAAAACAATATATTTCAATCGATTTTCTCAGCAGAAACTTAAGAATACGTGTTTCTTTAAGAATACTATTTTAGAATATGTGAACCAATTTTTACTTTAATCTCTTCTTTTTTCTTTTCGCCTACTTTTAGGAATATTAAAAACACCGTTTAAATTCATGGATTTATTTCGTCATAAGGAAAAGTGATGCCACAAGAATTAGTATATTTCATAAGCATTGGTGAGGTTAGGTATTGTAAATTTATAAAATTCCGTAGACATACTCAACATGCCAGTTAAAACCCCTGCGAAATCCGTCAAATAATTAATCTTCATTCTTTTATCAAGAAAAAGTCACTTGGACTCAAATGTGTAATACCATTGAAGTACGTGCATTACCATACCGAAAAGCCATAAACAAACGCGCAATACGTTTACGTATACATAATATATTAGCTAACGTCTATTCATCAGAAATAAACCACCACGCAGACTTTCTGTATTAACATTACCTTATTGTAATATTCACTTGTTGTTTTAAATTAACCTAACCTACAGGCGATACCATTTTTATAAAATAAAATACTATCAAAATACTTAGACGAATTTTGCAATCTAAATATTTATTGTTAGGAATTAAAATAAACAACTTTTTCTATGAAAAGTCATCATATTACCAGGGAAACTGAAGGACGACGAGTAAAGCACAGTTGCCCGGCGCTGCTCGTGCGGGACAGACGGGCTCGGTTGGTACAGCGTAGACTTACGGTATCTCTTTTGGTTCGCTGGCGTTCCCCGATATTTTCATGCGAACACGTCCGTTTGCTTTCGTAATATATCGCCAATTCGTTCTATGTAAGACCTTCCATCACACACATTAACTCTACAAATAAATCTTCTACCGGTCGATCTCCTTTCGGCTGAAGCACTTCGCCTCCGGCCGCTACACGTTTTAAGCGACACTGTTAAATTCTCTCACATAACCTGGAATAAATAGTGAAGTTATATAAAGTAAAATATCGCTAGGAGCGGCGAGGCCGGCGGCGCGCGCCCGCCGCCCTTTACGGCCGTTTTTACGACGCTAAATGAAAACTCGCGCGGCGCCGCGAGCGCACGATTTAATCGAGTTTCTATTATAACACGCTCACGGCGGCCGGGCTCGTAACACGCGGCCTCCATACGACTAAATAATGCATTATGTGATACAAAAAGTGGCGCAGGAAATAAAAATAGTATCGGAAAACTGGAATTATTTGCGAACTTCGTTTACCCGTCGGACGCAGCGACACCTGTCGCTTCGCCCACGACGTCGTGAAAGTCCCGTCAGCCTGGCGTATTTCCCGCGCATTATCCTTTTTCTCTAATGGAGACCGAAATGTAACCACAATGCTTCAGCAAACCATATAAGAAAATAGTGTATGTATAGCTCCAGCATAAGCTATGTACGGAAATTACAGGTACAGTAAACAACTACGTTTAAATGCAGGTAAGATGCGCGATTATTATGAACATTATGTGTGTAATATATTTGTAAAATGTAAGACGAGAGGGAATATTAAAAAGAAGGCCAATAAAAGTATTTTAAATAAAATTATCCAATTAGACCTTCATAATAAACATTACTATGTTACTAAAATTAAAGTGATATACAGTGAAGTTTTTACTGGGGGAAAATTGCGAACAAAAATTTTAATTGGTGTTAATTTTTATTTACGAAATAAAAAAAAATACAAAGTACATGTTTACACCGGGTATTTCGATTAGTTTTAGATTAACGTGCATAGCGTCATAGACATGTTCGAGTAGGTGATATTTAAGAATTTCTCAAAGAATTTGACTTAATGGATAATGACATCGGAGCTTACCAAATTTATTTTTAAGTAGAAATTTTTCATAATAACTTTTGCATGGAAACCTAAGCTCGGGATCCGCACACGTCCGACCCGCTTTTTTGTGGTGTTCTCCTTCAGTCGACCGTGAGGTCCGCGTCCCGGGCGCGGCAGGCCAATTCGGTAATCCTAATGAACGATATCAAAACTACGTCAGCCGAGGACGCGCGGCGGGAAATCTTTTCGTACTTCTGACGTCATAACTATCGATATCGACTGAGCGGTTTTAAGATTACTGAACTGATCTGTTGGCCGCGCACGCGCCCGCGAGCGCCGAGTGCTCCCGGCGACGACCGAGCGCCCGCCGCCGCACTCGACTCCGGGTTGGTCGTCTAGCGCCGCGTGGTCCAGAAATATCAGAGGAGCATCGACGATGAAGTCTACGTTTTGGCAGACCGTTAACGAACCGTGGCGCGCTTTGTGCCGCCCCCCGCCGCCGCCGCCCGACCCCCGCTAAATTAATGATAGCCCCATTTCGTGCTCGTATTCGGCGAAAACACCACTAACTGTCAACGGCGGAGCGTCAAAGGGGGGCCGTAAATCAGCCGCGCTAAGAAAGATGTTTCCCGCGCGCCCGCGTCCCCCCGCCGCGCCCCGCCGCGCCCGTCGCGCTCGGCCGCCAATTAGGAGCTCTCGGAGGACGGTAATTTGTATCGGTGTCGAGACGTCTGCGTGCAGTATTGTTATTTCGATAAAATTATTTAACCGACGTCGTCGCCGCACCACTGACGGCGCGTGTTGTTGAAGTCTTTTGCATAACGATATTCGTAATTGTTTATTGTTCTAAGAATAGTGTTTCATTTATAAATAGTACATTAAAGTATTTTTATAGAGGCTTTTTCAAATCTTAGCATACTTACGGGACATTCAATGGTATCGACCTTATTAGGTACAGTAGTGTAGTACCTAATGTCAATATGTACTAGTATTTAATACTAGCATACAACTAAAGTTCCAATCGT
This sequence comes from Eumeta japonica, assembly GCA_005406025.1. Lineage (NCBI taxonomy): Eukaryota > Metazoa > Arthropoda > Insecta > Lepidoptera > Psychidae > Eumeta > Eumeta japonica. Next base: position 36,526 of record BGZK01000750.1, read on the forward strand.
CAACAATTGCTATGATCTTCTTCAAAATTTATAAAAATAGCAATACCGCCAACGACTATTTCTTTCTTTTTCTTGTTATTTCTTTCATTCAAAATAACTTATTAATTATTTTTAAATAGTTTGTTTACCAACGACGCCGAGAGTGCATATGTCGGAAGAAGAGTTGTATAAACTGCAAAGGCCTTGCGTACTGCAATGCTTTGCAAAACTACTTTGCAGTGACTGCATTTACCTCTCTTTATTTGGAATCCTGGTTTCTGCAACATTGTGTAGGGTAGCCAAAGTTAAATGTGGTAGACGGAACACGAACGTAATGCGATGCAATGAAGCGCCGTGCAACATCACAACATGTGCAGTGTCCATAAGCCTATAATCGATGTAATGGCTAATCGGAATTGGATCGAAAACGCGAGCGGCATCAGGATAGGGATCGGAAGTGAGACCGATTGACGTCAAAGATGAAAAGTCCATCCGGCGTCCACGCCGGGGAGACGCTGCTGTCGCGGTCGGCCTTTACGTGATGAAGCTCCTGGATTACAACACGGAAAAATAGACAAAAGCAATGTTTTTGCCCATGTTTTGGGGAAATATTTATATTGTTCCTCACACGTGTCAAATGTATCAAAACTCACATTTTATTTTAAAAAGAAGGGTAATTATAGAAAAAAGATATAACGACTCATCAAGTTAAGTACGTGTATTACAAATAATTAAGCAATTTTCGTGTTTTTAATAGCTCTCTGGGAAAAAGAGCCAAAAATTATGTTTGTGATAAAAAACATAACCCAACCAAAATTTTTGTTTTCTCTGAATGAGAAACGAATAACATCCAAGCATATATATTTTAATGTGTTAGATTATGCAAATGTCCAGATGCCAGGAGCATTAGTAACCTTTTAATAAAATTTCTGGAACCATTTTGTATCTGTACCTATGTTATACTGAATTCAAGCAATTTCAAACGGTTAATAATTGTCAACTTATTTTTTTATACGATATATTAATGTTACGGTGATAAAAATCTTTAGGTTGTGAAAACACAAAGAATGCACTACTTTCTGAATGTATACGTTAACTAATTCAACTCGTATAACTTGTCCACAGCAGGTCAGTTTTTCCTTACATCGATACGTCACGCACTCACCACAAAACCGTACATAGCCACGACAATAAACGACGAGCGCCCACTAAAATATTTTGATACCTACCTTTGAAAGTGTCGGGATGGCCAGATGTGCTAAAAGCCCACGCCGCCGCCGACGGACGTCATCCATCAGACGCGCCGTCAGCGGGGCATTTAAATGATCAACGGCATTGTCATCCACTGTTTCGGGAATGTGGCCTTCTTTTATTACTGGCAACACTTATTTTTCACTGCTTCGATAGTGTTCACCGTTATCGTTGTCTGTGGTCTTTTTATAGAATAGGTGCTCTGTCATAAATAATGGTAATGGTTTATGAAAGAAGTATGATTTTAGTGACTGAAAAAAAAATGGATAATTTTAATTAATATCAAGCTAGCTAGTGCTAATTATAATTCGCACTAGCGTCGCGTTACGAACGTAGTGATGGTCAAAGGTGCAAGCCTGTTTTGTCGTGACGGAATAAATGTTGCAGAGGATGATTTTTATGTAAATGTATAATGTTAATACCATTGAAATTTTTTTTTTCATACCATGACGAAAAGTTCGCTTTTCGTTCTCGATATCGGGGCCAAAAGTCCCACATTCTCTCCCGGGTTGGCTAGAATAACGCCGGAAGAGAATGTGGGACTTTCCGCCCCTGTACCGGGGACGCAAAGCGAACTTTTCACTCGGATATGAAAAAATGTCGTATTGGCACCACGGGAAAAGAAAAGTATGACTTTTCTCCCGTGGTGCATAATATACTAATAAAACACCCCAGACTTTGAATCTGCGTTTTAAAATTACAAGGAAAAACGTAAAATACATCGAAGTGATTCGATAAGAGTCACATTTTATCAAACTTCTAATAAAACATATGATGTCAGCACCAACACAAAACTTTGTAAAAGCAATGCAAAAATAAATCTGCTTAAACGTCTTATATTCGACAATTTATATCGGCACAATGCGATATTTCCAAAGTTCGACGAAAACGTATTTAACTATGTTTAGTATTTCTTCGATTCCTAATAGACCAAACAACAATTACGTCTTTATCTAAAAACAAAATCCAGTCCTTTCGTAGATTTTTCAATTTCTGGTGATAGAAGTGCGGTGCGGTACCTAACGCACCGGCCACTCGCTCCGTTACCGTAGTACCAGTAGCGACTGGATATTTCGTTCAACGCAAAAATGTATACATACAAATATCCCTCAAAGTATTCGGTTACTATATTAAAGTTGTCAATTACTTTCGAACAAGAAATCACATAATTTTTATATGAATAATAATTAAACTACACAGTGCAGTCAATTTATGTAGCATTAATCTAACACTATCGAAACCTAAAACGGTATACCTGGAAAATGAACTCTAGCGCGATCGGAATTGTAGACTTCGGATAGTAATCGAGAGCCGAACCGCTATTGGAAAACTGACGTCGCCGGCGAGGAGAGGTTTCCTCTGAAAAGGACAGAAAGTGAACCCGGAACCGAAATCGATTTCGGGAAGAGCGAGAGTGCAGCCGGCGCCGGCCGGCCTGGGCGCGGACCACGGGGACTTTGTTTTTACTGTTTACATAACGCGCGACATTCGCTTTAATGCGTTGGCGAGTTCTCGTCGTTTCTCCGAAACCGTTAAACGCGGTGTTAGTCGAGATCGACATTGTTGCGCAAGTCGGTGCGCACGCGCGCCGTGCGTACGTAAAACGAAATATCGACGTGCATTAAAGTCTGTAAATCACAAGGGCGTCGTTGTCGCGATCGGGTACCCGCCGAGGAGTTAAAAATTGTGGGCAGCCTCAGAAGGAAACCCTTTGATGTGCGGCGCGGGCGCGCCGTTCGCGGAAGCGGCGGCGGCAGCACGTGCGCGTGCGGCGCCGGGGCGGGCCGCCTCGGCGCGCTTTGCCGCATTCTTACGAGCTTTTGCGGAATAACAAGGGATCTGCCGGGAATAGCGTGTCATTTTACAAGTTGCAGGACAACGTTTATTAACATCGGTCACTAACCGAAAACGAACCCGACTAAATGAGTGGCTAAACTTTTACAAGTTTAAATTATCAGCTAAATGTAGATGTTCACTCGTTTCGATAGTCTGCTTCTGGGATAGGTACACCGAATTATTTGTATTGTTGATGATCGATTACGTAGTGATTTCAAAACGAAAAGCACGTATCGTCTAATCTTACACTCCGCAACGAAGAGCGTACGCAAAGCGAACCATCTATATTCTTTTTGGCAAAAAAAAGAAATAAAACACAATGAATGTTTCACCAAAAGATAGTTTCTATACGTGTACATATTAATAATTAATAAATACATTATTTTTTTTTTTTGGGTGTATATCTAATGTATTATTCTTTACATTTTATATCAGTTAGGTTAATCCGAGATGACAGATTGCGGCATGCACATTAATATTTACTACAATAAAATGTGTATATCCTAGGGCCACAAAATCGCGTATGATCAAAAAATTATTTTTTTTGTAATATGTCTACTCTCGTAAACTGTTAATAAAAAGTTTTCAAATTTCACTCACGCATTTGAACGTTACATTCACAGGCCATTCAATATGCATCATAACGCATAAAAGAAGTTAATTTTTATGCTTATTTATTACGAGTTTAACGAGATTGAAGAATTTTGTTCTTTGTTCTTTGCCAAAAAACAACGAAGATTTGCTGCCGCGGTGAGGGCAGCCATCGCTCTGGTTTTAAAAATAGATGTTTATAAAGTAATTATAGTACAGTCATAGCGCTTAGCTATTGATTTAAATTTATTTTTAATTGGTATTTATAGTGTACAATATAATAAGTACGAAAAAAGTTAATTTTATACTATTTTAGAATAATTATTACAAATGAAAAAGTTAACAAAAGCCTTCTAAAACGACATAAAATTACGTATTTACTTTAAAAAATGACAAAGGCATAAGGAATTATTGCATCCGGTTTAATTTTTCATAAATACAACGTAAATTCTAATCGTGAAAATACGGGTAAAACCCGTATTTTGGACACTTAGGAGGACTAAAGTCGTCTATCTATCTATCGCCTTTCGAACATCTATCGATTTTTTCCGTGCACCAGGAATTGAAGCTTTCTTTTTTATAGAATAGTCAAGGGGCAAACGAGCAAGCGAGCTTTCAGAGCGTAGATCGTCACCGTTACCCACGGACACACGCAATTCCGGAAGAGTCACTAGTGCGTTGCCGGGCTCTTAAGAGGGAATATTAAAAAGCGATCGGGTCGATAGAAGGAAGAGGGGGGAGTGGAGCGAAATGGAACAGCGAAAGCTGCTCCATTTGCACTTCGCGGTCGTGCCGCGCGTTGTACTTCGGCCATGTGGGTCCCAGTGTGGTAAATTTAGATATAGAAAATTTCAAAATTTAGATTATTCTTCAAAATCATTATTTTTCATTTATTTTTCAAAATTGTTAAATTTTATAATGTTTTAAGAATTTTTTTTTTCATTTTCAATCTATACAAAATTTCAGAATTTAATTTTTTCAAAATATGAAATTATAGTATTGTCATCGGTCCTCGATAAACCTAAAAGTTTAAACGAAATCTGGCGGTTTAAAGCGGGTCAGAATGGAGTCCAAAGCAGGCGGATCCAAACAAGCACACCCACCCGCGTACGCACGGGCGGGTGAAGTTAGTAGAAGCGTGTTAAAAAGAATATCAACAAATTTTGTATTTCAAAAAGTGATTTTCGATATGACACAAGATCAAAGCAATGAAGTATTGAATGACATGACTGAGAATTTAATATTCAAACCAGATGATTTTAAATTTGTTACTTTTTATGATCTATTAACTGAATAAAGTTATAAATGCAAGAATCCTGCTTTACTTTTAATCGAAACTAATTATGGAAATTATTAAAATAACACTACGACATTTGGCTCAGAGGTTGTTATCGAATTGCAGTTTTATGAAAAAAATTCAAATTTCATAGTAAACACCTATTCCTTTCGAGGTGTTGCAATAAACCGCACATTATGCACTATGGTAACACTTCAAAAATGATATATATTTTAATTCCTTTACTTTAAAAAAGACCTTTTCGTATCCACATATTGACAATAAACTTTAATTTGCAAAAGTGCACCCTCTGTGCTTCACACTATCGTGATGCGACCGGGCCGTTTAAAACGTCACAGGTCGGTGCTCCGTCATCGAGTTCACTAAGAAGAATCACTCACAGAAACAACTGCAATTGCCGTATTGCCTCTGTCTCAGATGGAATAAAGTAAACGATGCATGCGTGATGATGACTGCCTAGGCGAGTGTTTTTGAGTTTGCCGCTCACGACTTTCGCCCGGGACAGACAGCTTGCGATGACAAGTGACTCTTTATCGGGAAGTGTATCGGCGTCGTGGGCGATAAGCTGCGGGCGATAACCAAAGTTAAGGTATATACGTTCACGCATTCGCAGACGGTGGCCAGTCGGGCCGCGGGCGCGGGCGGCGTGCTGATGTCACCGCCCTCTGAAACACGACACCGCTCCGATCCGAGACGAGCGGCCGGCGCCCTTTGTGCGCGCGCGCACCGCCGCGCTGTTTGATGTCTTTGGATCATGTCAGCCGTCAGCCTTCCTCTGAATTAGCGCTTCATTATGTTTGAGTCTTCAAAATGTCTTTTTCGATAGTGCGTGCACACCGATTATTTTAAGCAAGTTTATCTTTGGGAAACATCGCCATGACGACGTCGATGGTGGCTACACCGAGCGGTCGGCCATGTATGAATACTCGTAAATTGTTTTCGGTCCGTCGTAAAAAACCAATATACTTTTTTGTCTTTTGACATCGCTACCGCCCTTGTGAAAGATTAGAGAAAAAAGACAAGAACAAGGGAAAATTTATTTAGAGCCATAGGTATCGAAGTTGAGACCGAGTAGCCCTTTGGCTGTGCCCACGCCGATCCAGCAGCCTTATTGTATCTAAGTTCATTTTTTCCACTGCGGAATCTAAAATTGACCTTAGAAATTGCGGGTGACATTCCGACAAAATTCGGTCATTACTATTACGGACACCTAGAACTGGTCTAAAATACTTATAAAAGTGTCCATTGATAGTAAATTGTTATATAAACTGAATCCTAAGTTTGAACACAAATCGAAATTAATTTAAATAAAAAAAAAAAGTATTTCGATTGTTCAAGAGAAATTACAAAATTTCAATTATGTTACTGTCTTAAATATAATGTTTAATTAAATTTCCAGAAGGCGCCTTGGGCGGCGCGGGCGGCGTGAGCGGTATGTGCGGGATGGGCGCGGGCGGCGCGGGCGCGCACCAGTACGGCGAGGTGAATCAACTGGGCGGGCTGTTCGTCAACGGCCGGCCGTTGCCCAACGCCGTACGTCTGCGCATCGTCGAGCTGGCGCAGCTCGGCATCCGGCCCTGCGACATCAGCAGACAGCTGAGGGTCTCGCACGGCTGCGTCTCTAAAATCCTAGCTCGTTACCACGAGACCGGGTCCATCTTGCCCGGCGCCATCGGCGGTTCCAAGCCCAGGGTCACGACACCGAAGGTACAATTATATTTACAAATATTTATAATGTAGGTATACGTAGTACTGCAGAGGGCGTTTCAAATTTTTTCTATAAGCAATCTATCACGCACATCTACATAAACGTAATTTGTACACGGACACCATGCACTACCCTCTGCTTATATATAATTTCACTTATTTGTGCTATACTCTTCTATATTCAAATTTTGTGTAAATTGTCTAGAAACTGCATAGAAAGTATAAGTGTCTTAAAATTATTTAATTGTATAAAAAAATGGAACCTTTTAAAACGGATAATGAAATATATTTATTAAATATGTAATTTTTTCTACGACCATATAGATTTAGGAAGCCATATAAATTACTTTGAAAATTTGTGATTGTGAGTTGTTAATAGCTGTGATAATACTACGGAAAACGTTGGGGGGAATGCAATAGTCATATAAGTCAGTGGCAAATTACAGTACAACGCGCGAAACTCTGCCGATGTTAAGTTAGTCACGAGAGCGTTGCAATAGCTAAATAAATAAAATTGGCAAAATAGGGACAAGAAGGTAGAGTCGGGGGACGTTAAATCCGCGCATCACATCATTTGCAGGCAATTCAGAGGCGTAGAATTTCGTGCGTTGCATTGGACCTGCAGTGACGACAAGTACTGCTGTGGGAGTCGTCTCCTGCGCCTCACTTCAGAACTAACTTGTACACGCTTTTAGTTTCGCATCTCGCTTCTTTTCCATATTCATTCGTTATTCTTATCAAAAATTTGCGTAACAGTGTTTTAAGACATCTCATAAATTAAAAATAAAACTCCCATCTTCTAAGATATGCAACAACGGTAGGTTACCTCAACAACAACAACGCTAGCTAGGATAAAATAATGGCAACAGATAAAATTTGATTTTTAATTATTGCGTTAGGAATTGCATTTAAAAAAAATAGATGGTTACCATATTACGTCACCAGGTGGTGTCGTACATCAAGCAGTTGAAAGCAAAAGATCCCGGCATCTTCGCGTGGGAGATCCGCGACCGCCTACTGGCGGATGGCGTCTGCGACAAGTACAACGTGCCCTCGGTGTCGTCCATCAGCCGAATCTTGCGCAACAAGCTGGCGGGGGGCGCGGGCGGGGCGCCGCCGCTGTATCCGGTGCCCCCACTGTACGGAGTGCCCGCGCAGCGCTGTTGGCCTCTGCATCAGCCCTACGACTATTACGTATACCTACAGGCATGTATTTATTATTTAACGCGATTAAATTGGTCATCTCAAAGCAAAAAGAAAATATGCAACGAAGGTAATGTTTATCAAATTTAAAAATTAAAAGTATATTTATAGGGACGGCAACACGCGAACGGCGCGACGCACGCACACCAGCAGCCGCCGGCACCGCCACACCACCATGCGCACGCGCACGCGCTCTGACCGCCGGCGCCTCCCGGGCCTTGACCGCCTCGGGATGCCCCGGCACCGGGGAAAGGATGCCGAATACCTGACTGGATCAAAATTCGATTTCCTCACTTGCACGTCGTCGGCGCTCGTTTCCTGAACTCGGCGTCACGACGCAGCCGCAGCCCAACACACGAGGAAGTGTAGATTGCAAGAATTGTTTTCCTCGTCGTCGCACGACCACCGATAGTGTTCCGCAATTAGTTTTGCGCGTAAAATAATTCATACGAAATGTATGGAGACGAGTTTATTCCGAAGCTATTACAAATGTAGGCTTTTTTTTGGAGAAGCAGATTATACACAAATTTAGAATTTTCCAAGTCAATATCCATAGTAATTAGAATTTACATTCCCGTTTACTGTTAAATGGTTTTCACTAGAACAGACCCACTGGTGGCTCGCAAAAAGATGCCGCTCCGTACTTCCCGCAGCCCCGTGAGGACGTCGCAGCTGTTTCTTCCCTAGAAGTAGAAACACGTCATGCATCGCAGCACAGCTCTCTCTTTAACAGCATAGCCCTGCTATTAGACGGCACAGGCTTGCGAAATCATTGTCGACGTCGTGTGGCTCGTGTCGAGACGGCGCGGGACGACGAGCAGCGGGCGCGCGGCGATGTCGCTATCGGTACTCAAATGGAATACGAATCGACACTTACGTGTGAACATTCTATGAGATGGCAACACTTGCGTTTGTAACGCGGCGGCCCCGACGGACCGATTCAAGTTTTTGTTTGTAGATACAAATGTCACGAATGTAACAGATGTTACATTCGTGAAATCATACAGAAATCCTGGAATTCAATAATTGCATTTTCCGTAATTGAAATTTTATAACTTTCAGTTCTATTGTAATACAACATAAATATAATTTATGAGTCTTCTATACAGATTTTGTTAATTTAAATATGATTTGTAATTTTGTCAACAAACTATAGAATTATAAATAATTGAAAAGTATTATATATTAAAGTAGTTGTAAGTGTTCGAGTGTTAAACTCATAAGTGAGAAGTATGAGCCTGTAAATATTGTGTTAGCGCGTGCGTTAGAGTCGACTTAGCCCAGGCTGTGGGTGGACTGGCTCGATTTTATTTATTTGATGTACTTAATGAGAAATTAAACCGGTCAAGTGCGAGTGAAACTCGTGCGCCGAGGGTACCGCACCAGGAAAATTAGGGGTTAGTTAGAAGAAGAATATGTTAAGTGTAAATAATAGCAATTTAGTGTGGCAAATACGGCAGTAAAAACTGCAGACATACCGAATATGCAGTCTCCGTTACGACGTTATTTATTATCAAAAATCGGCCAAGCATATATCTACGTAACTAATAAACGATGTAAGTACAATCCGTAATCAATAATAAGAGAAATGTGGCACGGTCTAGAATAATGCGACGGTGAGTCGGCGGACGGCTTTAAATTGTTTTACTTGTTGTGTTGTATTTTAATAAATTTGTAATTTGACAGGATTCATACCACCACAGCATACGATCCGTGAACATTTCAAATCACAGTTTCTAATCTTTTGTAAGTTACAATCGTAACGGACGGATAGACCGATGAATGTGCATTGCAAAGGGCTCGTTGAATGTTCTTGACGAAATTGTCTCGTATAGAATATCTACATGTGTAATTGATAAAATCCATTTTATGTAAAATACATATTTTCGTGAGTGACTTTATGTAAATTTAATATGATCGCTCTTTGCGTTCCCAGGTTGTAGTTTAGTTTTAAATACAAATTGCCAACGAGCAATTGACGTTGTAAATAAGATGTCTATGAGTCTGATGCCGGCCGACGCGCGTGCGCCGAGTCGGGCGACAGCCGTCAAATAAATTGAATTATTTTTTTGCACAGTCCGCTTTTTATTGTTCCTCCTTTTATTGTTATTGCCGTAAACGACGTCTGCGTCGTCGACACAACAATTTTCCACCGGACGGATAGAGGCGCTGTAGTCAGTATTTCTCCTCGCGGTGTCATAGCACTGACACGTTTGCCCATTCGTTTGTCCGCAGTTGGATTTCCAGACCAAAACGTCAATCGTGGGCGATGAGGCTCATCAAGAGTATTCCCCTGAAAAGATCCATAAGTATTTTTTTGATATCATGTAATATCCAGTAAAATATTTTCAATATATTTCTTTCGAAAATAAAATTGTGCATTATTTTCTAATAAAAAAGTAGTATGACTCAATACAACATTTAATGGAAAATAATATGGTTGCTGTAGCCATTTTTTATTCAGAACGAGCCGGACGTGGAAGGCCGGCGTGAATGTTTGTGAAACGTGTTTTTGTGAAAGTCCACAAAAACACGTTTCGTTGGGATGTTACTGTTTGCGGGATTCACCTGCATAACACTTTCTTGCATTCACTAATATTTTCATTTGATTTTTTAAAAAGTATTAATAGATAAGAACTAAAAAAATCAGATTTTCAATTAATTATAAACTAATTATGATACGGCAATACTATGCGTAATGTATGGTGGAAAAATAGTACCTATCGATCGCACCGTACGTTGTGGTATAGATGTAAAGATTTTCCGGGGGCCTTATTACGTAAAAGTAGAAATCGATTGCGATTTCGGAATCGATTTGCGAGTCAAAATTGTTGGGTATAAAAAAATGTTATTCTTATATTTTAAGCGACTTTAAAGCGTTAGATTAAATTAAAACTTTGCACAATTATCAAGGACGGATGACTGTACAATAATATGGTATAACTGAACTGATCTGATGATGGAGCCAGATGGTAGGCACAGGAACTCTATTATGGAATAACATATTCTAGTCGTGTTTGAGCTTGTCATAATTGTTTTGATATGTACTCTCACCATGAGTGATTTTCAGGGTTTGATAATGGAGCGGGAAGGTAAGCACTAGCACTCCATAATAGAACAACGTAATCTAGTCGTAAGTGTTCTAAATAGAATTTTCTAAGTGCACTTTGGCCATAATTGGCTTTCAAGGTCTGATGATGGAGCCCGAGAGTTGGTACCGGAATTAACATATCATAACAGAACAATGTATCCTAACCATATTTGGGCTTGTTGGAATTGCCCTGAAATGTATTGTGACCACGATTGACTTACAGGGTCTGATGATGGAGCTTCCAAACTTCCAGCTCCGTTCTCAGACCCTGAAAGCCAATCATGGTCAAAGTGCATTCCACGACAAATCAATAAGTCCAAACACAGCTAGGCTGTGTTGTTTCATTATGGAGTACTAGCTTCTACCTTACGGCTCCATTATCAGACCCTGAAAACCAATCATGGTTAAAGTGCATTTCAAGACAATTCCAACAACCGCGAACATCGCTCGGATACGTTGTTCTATTATAGAGTACTAGTGTTTACCTTCCGGCTACATCATCAGAACCTGAAAATCGTTCATGGTCAATGTACGTCTCAAGGCGATTTCTACAAGACCAAACACGGCTAGGATACGTTATTTCATTATGGAGTTCCTGTGTATACCTTCCGGCTCCATCATCAAACCCTGAAAATCACTCACGGTGAGAGTACATCTCAAGACAACTCTGACAGGCTCAAACACGACTAGGATATATTATTCCGTTATGGAATTCCTGTCTTCTGGCTCCATCATCAGATCAATCCAATTATACCGTATTATTACAATGTTACAGGTCCTCGATAAATATGCAAAGATTTTATTTGATCTAACGACTTACTTTAAAAAAAATATTTACTTTATACGAAATACGAATGACAGAAAATCGATTGTAAATCGCTTGAGAATCGCTATAGACCAGTTTTCGGTTTGAAAGATTTTCGAATAATTGCAAAATCGCGATCCCTAACGATTTTTGAATTCAAATATGCGATTAAATTTCATTTTGATAATCTAGTGATTTCGTTGTCAAGGCACGACTGTTAATTGAGATATAATTAACATTTCGAAATATCAACTTGGGAATTACTAAAATTATTTTAAAATCATGCGAAATCAGAAATAGATTTCCTTCAGATAATACGGCCGCCGGGCGGCTATTTTCAACTTAACTTTCAGTACAATATTATCGGAATGGATAACAATATTTTTTTATGCAAATTGAAAAATAAATAACAATGCATTGAACGATAAAAGTTGAGTAATTTAAAATAAATAACATAAATGGCACACAACACGCCGGTTGGACGGGAACAGTCGGTTGTCACACGACCGCAGCCGCAAGGACCTTTTTTTAGGCTCACAAGACAGCCTCTGCTACAACTTTTCCAGTTACCATGTCGGCCACAATGCCTACGGTCTCGGTTAAATTTAGCGCAACATATCACACACTCGTATTTGTCATCAATTGCAGTGAACCTGTAAAATTATTTTAGGAAGAACAGCTGAAGAAATGAGTCTATTGTTTTGAGACTTACCATTCCTTCTACGGACTACCGCAGGCTTGAAAAGAAGAAAAAATTAATTGTCCTGGGATTTTCCCGTAGGAGCTTTAGTTAATTCATTACCTGTGTAGGACCATTTGCGCTGGGGTTTTGCGGGGGGCTGATTTTTTCGTCCGCAGGGGTGGGAATTCGTGGTTTTTACGTAAAGTCATAAAAATGGGCTAAGTCATGAATATAGTTTCATAAAGCGCGCATTCCCCGCGGCGTGCCAGAAGTACGTACCACGTGTGTACCTCGTGCCGCGGCCCGGCCCCGCGCCGCCGGGAGAAGTGCTCAGTATGCTCCGAATACTTTGCATCGAAAAGGGTGACACTTTATAAAAAGCCAAGATTTCAAAATTGAAAAGGCACAGCCTTCAAGCGTATATTTTATACGCAGACAAGAACCTACATGCCGCATCGAGGGTGATGACGACAGTTCAAGTGGGCGGGCGTCGACCACGTCGTTTGAGATGAGGCGCCGGAGCCGAGGCTTTGCACTGATGTGCCGGTGGGTGGTCGAGTCCCTAGACTCATCGAATGTTATATAGAGATTTAAGAAAAACGATTTTTGCCAAAATGTTAAGATTTGTTATCGAAAGCGAACGTGTTTTTTTTAATTGTTCCCACTATTACCTTTTTAATTTTAGTAGGTGTTTTGACTTACGTGAAATTTAACGTGCGGCCGAGAAAGGGTTAACTATTTCTTAATTTTTTTAAGGGGAAGTGGTCGAAAGTGCTAATAGTACAAGATCCGACTGCAAAACTTCTATGTTCATCTGGTTTTTAGTCAAAGCGCTATTTTTATAATATAAATGACTATTAGTAGAGGAATATGTTTCTACCGGGTTGCCAATTACAATACAGACGCAAATACTTTTAATTATTATTTTAAAGATTAATTATAATTTATTTTTAAGAAAAATATGCACAATACTTAAGAAGTTTGTGTTGCCTTTTCTCGTTTTACAGCAATCTCTTGGCAAAGTGTCAACGAGCCAAGAGGTTGCAGCCAAATTAAAAATGGCAATCAAAATTTTTCAAGATGTTTAAATATTTTTTTTAATGAATTATAATTCATTCCAAGAACAAGTGAACGAAACTGTTTAAAAAATCATTAAAATTTCAATTAAAAGCAGTTGCGGCGATGTAGTGATTGGCAACTCGGCAGAAACGTATTTCTCCAATAATAAGTACCTACACATAAAAAATGCATTTTGATTAAAAAACAAATGTACGTAGAAATCATCTATCTGATCTGATCTTAGGATACAACAAGTGTCTTAAAAAGCAAATGAACGGTCTCTAAGAGAATTTCCGATGTTGACCCTTTTTTTTCGAATGGGTGTAAAAATACAAAAATGAAAGTGATAATAATCAGTCTGACATGAGTGCGCTGAAAACGGCCACAATACCTATACTTACTCAATTATTTTCATTAAAAAAAAAAATGAAAGAGAACAAAAAGACGTATTTTTGGTTTGTGTGCTGAAAAACAGAAATATTCAATAATAAAAACGTTATTAATAAAACAGACAATATGATTAATATTTTTATTATGTATTTAGTTAAGCGCAAACATAGGACAGATTCCCATACGTTGCCGCCGCTAGACAGGTGTATATAACAAAGGTACGAGGCCTTAACCTCGGAGCGACACGCACCTCCAATAAAATTTGCGTGTCGTTCCGAATATAATGCCGGCTAATCTCGATTTTTTGGTATTAATATTAAATTTTACGATCGCCGGCGACACCCGAGCCGGCCCCGCCCCGCCGCCCCCCGCCCGACCGCCGACGCTAATTAAAAACGGAACCGCCCGCCGCCTGCAGCCGTCGCCACTTTGCGCTCGGAAAAAACCGGCCGAGGCGGGAGCCGCACTCACGCGGTTAGGGTTCCGTAGCGATGAAATGAAACGCATTTCGCTACTGCAGTAGGTTAAAATTGAACAGATCTCATGACTCTTCGTAAATGGTAGGTAGCTATTGTATTGAAATTCACATGCTTTTGCACACATAGATCGGTAATGAGATTGTAATCGACACTGAATATTGTGGATACTTAAAAGAATAATAAATCAATTTAATTCAAAATTGTTTTTTATTGAAAGTATTTGAAAATTGTATATCATTATTTAGAGAAACGAAAATGACGACTTCGGAAGCTAAATAAATTGCACGAACGGATCTTTTCTGTGCCGTACACAAACACATCTCGTGTGTCGCCAGCTTTACTCCATGACAGAATGCCGTACGACGTTTTGGCAAACATTTTTTTTAAAGGCGTTTTATTTTTAAATTTTAATTTTTTTTTAAAGGCGGAACTTATATAAACATTTTTTTATGAGATATATTTCGTAAATTATAGCTATCGAAAACATTGTATTTAAGATACGTAAAAAACTTATTAGCAGAAGACCGCTATATGGTCTATTTTGATATATATATTGATAATATTTTGAACAAAAGTGGTTATTGTAAGAACAAAAACCACTTTTGTTCAAAATATTTGTTGTGGCATTTTGATGTACATATGTTTATTAATGATTTCTGAAGCTTATATTTGACAAAATATTCAACTGAATAAAAAACTCTTGGTAAAACTTTTTATTATCGCTGCATTTTTAAAGATGTGTACCTCCATACCCTACAATGCGATATCTAAAAAAATTAACACTTACACCGAGATAAGAGGATAACTGTCCCTAAATCATTTGTTTTAGCGATTTCGTTACCAAAATTATTTAGAGCTTGATGTAAGATGTGCCACGTGTTTTATTAAAACCAATGAATGGAGATGGAAATATGGTGAAGTTATAATGATGTTAACATACAAATATCCTTCATATTTGAACGTTTAAGACGAAATGACAAAGGTACTACTAGTATCATTTGACCACAGAACCCTAAAAACTGGGTTAAAAGTACCGACCGCTGCGAAGTGAACACGTGTACTCCTTTCATTCCGTATAATATGTCTTTTATTTCCTTAACTACAAAAAATATAATAATTATTATTGTATCTTAAAGCGCAAAAAGTATACATAGTTTGAGAGAGCGGTAGCAGTTCTCTGGTAAAGAGCGTTATCCTCAACGAGAAGGTACAGGATTGTATCTCGATCAAGGGCGAATTAACTATGATTTTACTGTTTTCAAATTAACCCACTCGTTACGTGCCTCGAGGATAACATAATGTTTATTTCTTGTAGAGAATAAACTTTGAGATTCATTTATAATTATAAGTTGTCATCCTATTAGTGATAACCAACCTGCACTGAACCTTCTACGCGCGGTAGAAGGTTAAAAATCTAAGTCCAATAATTTCATTTAAAAATACTATGGGTGAGTATACTTCAGCAGTGGAGTGGTTAAAACCAGAAAACATGCAGGTTCGTTATCTATAAAGATAGAGTACCGTGTTTGGGTACACAGGGGGTACACAACACATGTTATAATTCAAATATTTAATACGTTTATTGCTTTTCAAAGCGTAATACTTTTAATTTTATATCTACAATTATTCATTATTTTAAAAAATACGGAACGATTTGAAGGTACATATGTTTCTCGCGTGTTGGTTGAAGCTTACTATAACTTGGCTCCATAAATATCGACCTTTTCATAAAATCTTCATTTTTTTGGTATAATAAAGAAATTACACGACGGAAGGTCCGTCCCCTGCGCAGGATGAGTGCTAAGCTCCACTTTTAAAAATTTGGTTGCCTGTAAAGTCGGTATACGGGCGAAAGTTTTACGTGACAACGACTTTGAATGGTAAAATCATTTTAATGTGAATATTCATTCGTATAGTAGGAAGAAGGATGAAATAATAGTAACAATTTAAAACATTTATTTATACAAAGAATTATATTTAAAACATTAATTTATACAAAGAATCTCGCACTGAATTTCATATTAACAAAATTTTATTTTTACCTTTACACATACATACGTATTTATATACAAATATACATACAATAACTTGCAATACATTTGCAAGCTATGCACTAATTCTCTAGTGCTGCGCGCGGCAGACCGATCATAGTTGAGTGGGAGAGAGACGCAAGGCATTCGGCGGGCCTCTCTCGTTCGGTGACTCATCGTTACGTTACCGAGCGTTACACTTTTCATAAGTGACTCCCAGCCGCAACCTAATTTAAGACGTTGTCACGTCAAAATCAGAAATGTCTGTCTTATTCGCGATGTGCGTAGAAGCATTGTCATGGGCAAGATGGTATGGCAGTTCGCTCGTCTTTCCCGGACTTTGCTGACCACGCCAGGCTAATAAATGACAGTCTGCATACCGCTGCAGCATTAACCGAATTATGCCCTTCAAGTGGAACCGCGCACACTGGACTCAAGCATTTTTTAACCTAGCTTTTCACCAGCATTAATTTTTTAGTTTGCTTTCGTCTGAGAACAGTCAGCCACGAGATTGTTACATTTTCTCTAGCATTAGACCTATGTGACAATAGACCCATGCTCCGCCTCCGGTCACGATGAACTAAACAGCACCGGCCGGCGGCGCTCGTCTCCACGACCACTAACGGGACACTATTTCGGCTATGACAAAGGTGTTTTACTTAATTTCAATGCTGACGTAGTTTGTTTTGGATTTGACTCACTCCAACCTCTAAACAGTCATAATTCTTCTTCGTAGCTGATCCATCGGTTTTCTTCTATCGGCGACCAATGTCGTGGGTCGATCTTCATAAATCTCTTCAAGGAGAGGAACGCGACTACGATTAAATTCAGTATATCGACGCTCCACGGTACTCAGATGAGGTGCTCCCCACCCAAAAGTATTTTAAAAATGAGCACTGCTATTTCGAAGCGAAGGAAATATTTTATTTAATAATAGTCTATTTTAAAATATTTTCTCTTCTATTTAATTTTTTGCTAAAAATGATGAACTTCGTTTTGTAGTAATGATGAAATCTTCTCGTGACACAGGCGTGCTAGAATACTGTAATAAAAGTTAGGTACCCACTTGGTGAAATGAGAAAACATGCCTCTCTCAAATACAAACACCTACACACGCTAAAACAAACAAACGCAGACACTCTCTCTCTCTTCCTCATACACGCACAAGCGCGCGCGCGCGCTGTTGTGTTTGCATCTCTAAGTAACAATGTAACTCTAAGCAATAGGCAGTTATATCCCAAAAACATGTTTAAGTGCATTTCTTCATTTTTGTTCTTTAGTCGTACCTGATTTACAGAGTTTCTATTATAACAGTTCTATAACAAATACGATTTCTATAATTTCATAATAAATAATTACTTTCTTAAATTATTATTTGTATTGTTACCTTTTCTTCTATTTTAAAAAAACTTTCGCACAAAACGTTATTTTTATTGCATTATTTCATAATTTAATTAGAAAAACTTTGTTAATGGCATTATATTAACATACATCTACTTTTGTAACAAGAAAATTAAAGGTCTTAATGAACTAATAAAACTAAACGATAGAAAAAAACGAACTGATTTAATGAAATTTGAATAATTGCTGAGACATCCTATTTATTTCCTTTATAAATATTCTTATTTTTATATAAAATTAAATTGTAATATCGAAAAATTTTGCTAATGTACGGAACAATTTTAAAGCAGGCTTACTTTGAAGGCTACTCAAATAATAAAGGCAGTTGTCACACGTTGAGTGACGTCTCAGTATACTAGTTTGTTATTGTCATTCAAGCGGTATTTAACTTCAGTCGCCCTTAAATTTGAGATGTCTTTAAATCGGACATTTGAAATTACAAAATTATAGGTTGACGGAAACTCAATGACTAAACAGCATTTACAAACGGAGTGGCGTTTCAGTATTCGGCCGTTGTCTCCGCAGGTCACTTCGCACGGGCAATGGTCGAGTGCGAATTCCATATCGCACAGCGCCCGCGGACCACAATTCCGATCGGCGGTTGGTAATATTTTCAGTATCCACCAAGAAATAGTCTTTTAAATAAATAATGAACAATATTTTTCAATGAATAAAAAACAACCACTAGCCATTTATATTAATTAAGTCGAAGAATAAAAAAAAACGTGGGACGTGTCGCTCCGTTTGGTGTCCGGCGACAAAAGGACCGCCGTCACCGACACGCGAACCCGACACCGGCCGCGCGCTCCCGCCGCGCATTGGCTTTGCGAAGGCGGCGCCGCCGAGTCCGAATTATTTTTAGGGTTCCGCAAGCGCACTCATGTGTGTTGAGTACACACGTATTCGAACTAGCGGATCCAAATTCTTAGCACTATACAAATACTTATGTAAATTTCAGTACTCTCGCTTTAAACGGTATCTAGTTGGACTTGCGTTGTATCATCATAGGCTATAGGCGCCGACTTATGAGGAGCTCTGGGGTGACTGGCGGGGGTGCACTTTGAGAGGAAGCCGGCGGCGCACGCGCTGGCGGTCGGCCGCTCTCACCGAAGGAACTTTCCTACTGGACGCGCGGCTCATCGTCTTCCGGTTCAGCATCTCTGTCTGGAGCATCTGGCCGTGACGAGCATCGGTAATTAAGTAATTATCCAATAATTCCACGCAATTTAATGCTTACAGCTTTACTCTAATTTCAACAATTGCAACACTCCGATATCAATGTGCTGAATATAAGGACTAACATCTGATCTACGTAGGTGATACTTAAAATTTTTAGGACTGGCCACTTAGCAAATGTATAATAAAAAAACATTTATATTTTTAAAATAGAACTCTCGTGTAGCTTGTAATATATATTTCATTCTTATGTCATTTGTTTTTACAAATGGGTCGTAAAATGAAATATGTTTCTCTAACATCAACATGAATTTAAGGCGAGAAATTATCCGTACAATCATTTCCTATGACTTTTATTGCCATTTGAGCCAACAAGAAAATTATGACAGACTTGCTTTTTATTAAAAGTTCAGTTTCTTGCCACTGTTTATATCTGGTTTAATTAATGAGTTAAAACTTGGTCTCACCAATTGGACCGATGATCTGCGTGAAGAACGTCCTTCTATGATGAATGACCGAAGACAACATCAGTGCTGTGCAGCTCATGATAGGGACTGACTAGAGAGTGACCTACCAGCAGATTTGGACAACTTTAAGCATCGGTATGATTCAAGTGCACAAAGTCCTTGGTGAACGTTTAACGATCAGGAAAGTTTGTACTCGGTGAGTACGAGTACTTCATTAAATGATCGAAGCTTAAAAACTCCGTCGTCTCAACAGATGCTGTAAAATGATTTCGAGATTCGCCAGTGAGGACCCAAATGCTGTATATGACATAGTTACAAATAACGAAAGCTGCATTTACTGTTACGATCCCGGAACCAAAAAACAGTCTGCTCAGTGAGTGTTTTTTTTCGAGAAGTTGCCTACTAAAATCAAATGAGGTGTAAGAGTCGGAAAAAAGAATCGTTTTATAATATAAAAGAAAACAGTCACTGCACATTTGTACATTAACAATCGTTTTGGTTTGGAAAATGTTCGGGGAAAACGACCTCGCAGTAAGATTCTCCCGCTCCCAACAACACTAAGTATTTGGGGAGGTTTAGGTGTAAAGATACTGGCTTACCCGCCTTACAGCCCTGGTCTCGCACCACGTCATTTTTATTTATTGCCTTTAGACAATAAATAAAATACACATTTTGATGTATAAAAGAAAAACTTCAAGGAAATTGATTGACGGACGCCGAAGAAGCAGTAACAGCATATGAAAAGACCGTCGAAGCGACCCCCGAGTGCGAGTGGACAAAATGTTTCTCAGTGGTCTGATCAAATGCAACGATGTATTGATTTCAACGGACACTATTTAGAAAAACGATAATAATAAAAATATCTTGCTAGTTTGCTCAATTTTCGATTTTCTATAAATTTTCAGATTGATCCACGTACAAGATATAATAATTAATTACGAATAGTTTTGCGCGGGCGGGCGGGTGCAGGCGCAACATCGTGTCGCGCCTTGACTGTCGCTAATTCGCTTGTCCAAGTGGTCAGTAGTTCATTTTGACGTCCATGCAAAGTTTATTCGCTGATTTGAATATTGTGCTTTGTTCTGAGGCTGTTACCTGTTATGTCAAAAAAGGATGTTTTCCGTCCAAAGAATAAAATATTTCTTTCTCAATGACGATTCTTAACTCCATAGGTTTTCTTTGAAAATTTGTCAGTAATGATTTTTTAATAACTATGAAGATACTTGTAACACTATATGTATAATGTAGGGAGTAATTATCGTTGAGAAAAATCACACAGTAGTGAACATTTATGGCTACTATCACTACGTGACATTGACGTTTCATCTACAAGGAAATCGGAGACCATATTTTTTGTTTTACAAAAAACGTTCTATATTTCCATATTGAAAACCTTGGCTGTTGTCGAATCTCTCGTACAATTGCTTTGCAACTGAAACAGCCTCATCAAAACGAACGTGCGAGAAAAATGTTGCTTAACCCTTAATTACTCGCACGGGGTCAAAGCATTTTTATGACTTAAAAAAACACTCGCAGAGGTTTCAATTTCTGGGCATCCTCGCGAGCTTCCTAAAGCGTGTCAAAGTTACGTTTTAGTGACGACCACAACACTGGAGTATGAGGATGCATCGTTGCAGTCTTGTGCAGTGACCCCGTGCGAATAATTATGAAATGTTTTTCGACAAGGTGATTTATATGTTTCATGTCATTTTTATTATGTATTTGTAAATAAATTTGTACAATTTCCAGTTTACCATATAATTTAATGTTTAAAATATATTTTGTATAGTTTCAATAGATATATATTCAGAATTGTCCCTTTTATGTTAAGATTTTTTTTGGTTATGAACAGAAGAGACGAGCTTATCGTGCAGTGGTCGAGGGAGAGTTTTAATAAAGGAAAACAAGCTGGAGACTCAAAATCTGATTCTGAAGCAGATGAGGTAATTCAAAGTGGTCACGGGAGTGTGAACGAGATTAACTAACCTCCAGAATATTCAAACGAAAGGCTCACTAATGGTGTCGGTGAAAAGATATTTCACTCAATAATAAATTATCAACATTTTCTATTTTTGTTACAAGTGCTTCGATTTCACGATAAAAAAACAATCTTAGTGTTAAATAAAAGATAGTTTGGAAACAATATAAATGTTGCAAACAAAGTTTCAAGCCCTTTTTCAGTCTATCTAAATAATAATTCATGTTGTTAGCATAATTTTTTTTATAGAATTAATTAATGACCTGCAAAAAACATTTAATTTATTAATTTATTTCATGAGTTATAAAAAACACCACACAACTTTGGATCTTTCAAGACCCCATGCAAGTAATAATATGTTTTTCTTCGCGCGAATAACTAAGGGTTAAGTTAAATGGATTTGTTCGTAAGATCTAGAATTTGTTGATAAAATCTATAAAAAAGATACCGCTTTTGTGAATGGCTGTTCAAAGGTAACAAAAAATAATATAATGAAGCACGTGAGAAGCAGGGGTAAAAATGATTGCGTTGTTTTCTCCTGCACGGGTTTAGTTTGCTCGACCTCACTTGAAGAAAGAAAAATATTTAATGCTTCAAAAGGTCAAACAGCTCGTGAAGCTCTTCGGAAGCGATCTGAGGTAAAGATCCACAGCCTGTTTTTTTTAAAAATGGTTTAAGCGCATCGAAAAGTGTGCATAAAATGTAAATGAGAATAATATGAAATGAAATAAATGTATCACTTCCTTATAAAATGTTTTATTTATGAACTACGCAAACTAATCAATGCACTTCTCTTATAGAATCTGCTAAGGAAGTCAGTGGCATTTCGAGTATTGTATTTATATGCAAAATAATAGCATAGTGTTTATGTAAAACTCAAAAATCAGCTGCTGTATTTATTCTATGGCGAGCAGATGGTAGACAATTTTATTGAATGCTCCTTGCCATACATGCAAGTTCTTTGCATCGGTTGATGCGGCGCTGGTGTTGTGTACAATTCTCAACCCAAATCCTTAATATACTGTTGAATCCTTAAGATACACTGAAAAAAGCAATAAATTATTGGAAGGTGTACTTATAATCGGTCCACATACCGATTATACTGATGGCGGAGATTACTAATAATGGAATACGTTTCGATTCTCCTTGAAAGGCAAAGGTGACTTGGGATTGGGACCTAATTATGCCAACGCAAAAACCTGCAACCGGCTAAAATAATTACATAGAATAATATTAAACGCATAACCGCAGGTAGGCAAAAAAAAAATACACATAAGCGAAAATTGACTATAACAAATTCTCCGAGTACATAATATTGTAGCTTTTTTTATAAAAGTTTGTCGGTTGTGATGAAAATCAAAAACAACAAAATGAAGAGAAATGTCCTCAAAAACGCAACAGCAAAAATGTATCTGATTAGCGATTTTCTTGCCAAGAAGTTAATTAGAGCCGAGAACTTCCTTTTGGCCTTGGCTCTTCGTTACTACAAATTTAGTTTACAAAAGATATATTTTACAGCTTTCTACTGTGTATATTTTGACTCGACTTTATTTAGCTGCCTGATAATTAAACTTTTTAATAAAATGTTAACTTATTATCTGACTGAGATGAAAATCTTTTAAAAAATATAGATAAAATTGTCAGTTCGCCACTAATATGAAAAAAAAGAGAAGTTTAAACGGAAGTTGAAAGAAGTCCGATATCTTAAAAACATTTAAATTGAAGTTTCGGTTATTTTTCTTGTTCTCGGAAATTGAATAAAACCTTAACCAAAACAACATAATAATATGAAATAAATACAAAATAAGCAAACAGACGTAAAGCAAAACTACAAAAAAGGACTACATGTTCTTTTAAAAATTTTTAGGTAAACAATATATGTGTATAACAGCTTCATGTTGTTAGGGAGAAACAACGACTAATACGTTATAGCTAGAGGATTAGAAATCCAAAGTGGAAGCTCGGGTTGCCGATGACGAGTGATGCGCAGAGGCACCGTAGACTATATCACTGCCCAACAATGGAAGTGTTTCGGATTCAAAAATAGCTGATCTTTACCTATTTGGACCTGGCGATTCCAAAAATCGTTATAAAAATTACCGATTAGCTCTTGTTTTGGAGATATAGTGCTATTTTACATTCTCTAGAGCGAGTAAAGAAAACTTGGGAAGCTCTCCCAGCTTGGGGAGCTACGCATGAAGTTTAAACAAACAAAATAAATGATAACTATACTCAGTTGATAATGGTACTTCTAAAAAAACACCTTCAACTCGGCTGTTACAGGACCCTAAATTCATTTTCACTATTTTCATTTCGATTTTTTTCCCTGGTAGTTGTGGAGCAGTCATGACGAGCACAGAGAGAGAAAAACAGAGCATAGAG
This sequence comes from Eumeta japonica, assembly GCA_005406025.1. Taxonomy (NCBI): domain Eukaryota; kingdom Metazoa; phylum Arthropoda; class Insecta; order Lepidoptera; family Psychidae; genus Eumeta; species Eumeta japonica. Next base: position 60,330 of record BGZK01000750.1, read on the forward strand.
AAATGTTTATAAGGATATTTCTGGGATCAAAGAAACAGAGATATCAGAGCCGCTAATGAAGCACTGCTCGCAAATTACTGCTGGTTGTGTGTAGCGATCCTTCTAGCTCAAAGACGAGAGTCAAAAGACAGTTGCCTCATGAAGCCACCAATTGATGGTCTGTAGACCCAACCACTTGATAACCGTTCTATTGTCCGTTTAAGACATAAATGTCATTAAAAATAATTAAAAAAAATAAAAAAAGAACAATGAGTTTTAGTATTGTTAGCAAAGTAATTACTATTTACTGTTGTCTCTTAATCCTTTAAAAAGAAACACTTATCGTTTATATATAACAGAAACTATAGCTAATATAGCTTTTTCTTTGATATATTCGTTTTTGTCTCTTTAAAATTAATAATAATTAATTCATTAAACTGGAGAGAACTTTTTTTTTTCTAATGCAGTATTATAAGTGTAGCTTACTGACGCCTCTTTGAGCGATTGTTTATAGTTTCAGTACTAGGATAATATTGAAACTATTTTATTTCCAATCTATGGCTTCTACCAAAATGTTTACTTATCAACTTAAGTAAAACGTCCTCGTTTATCCCGCGACTTATTTCTTTTAAGGACACAAGTTGAGATAAAATTTGATCTGAATTCGTCTGAATGTCTGACATTCGGTAAACGGATTCATCTGAGAAAGGTTGTAATGCGAAAAATGTTTTTATTGCATTCTGGCTGGGCAAGCGAGCCCGCGAGCCACTAGAGAGAAAAGGTGCTCGTAGTCGTCCGTAGACATTCGCAATCCAAGAAGTGTCACCAATGCGTTGCCGGCCTCTTGGACGGGAATAGGACATGTATCTAATGTCGGGGGATTGATGAAGGGGGAGTGTACCGGAAGGGGAGCCACCTGAAGTGTGACTCGCTGGACGAAATGTAACAGTTCATGTTTGTGTTTTGTGAAAATTATATTAGTCGGCCCATTTTCATTCTGCAGCCAAATTGGCCACATTACAGATTTACTAAAATACGAGAGTATCGTGTGTCTAAATTTTAAAAATGAGGAAGAAAATTTTTCTAGCATCATTTTACACTCATTTTGCGACTACGTAAAAATCCTCAATCAGCGCTTCCCACTGACGTCAAAGGCTGCTCCAGACGCCACTAACGGTGAGGCACTACGTAGTCGGCGGGCGCTGGCGTGGACACTGCTCGATGGGTTGGAGTTAAACATTTGCATTTTTTATGATATATCATAGTTGCTTGACATTACAAGATAATTAGTTTGTATAGTAAATTTTCGGCATCGATGACGGGTAAAAATGCCTAGTAAGAAACACAGGAGACCAAACAATCGACCGAAATCACTTTCAGGAGCAGAGAGAAAATGCTTCTATATTTTAAGGAAGAAAGGATTCTATAGAAGACGACCGGGCGCCCGCGGCGAGCGCCGTAAAAATAACGACTTTCTCCACTTCTTCGCTTCGACTGTACTCCACATCGGCCCAATTGTTATACATGTTATTTTTTTAATAACTACATTCAAAAATATACGAAACCGTTCGGCCGATGTGACGATCGGAAACGATCCAAATAAATTAGAAAATACGAATATTGTATTCTAATCTACTACGAACCAGATACAAAAAGAAAGATAAAACAAGGATCCCGTTTTTTTTACTCGACTTATATTTATTTCGCATAGATTCATAGCATTAACGAAACTAACACTGCGGTAGTTGCGTCAACTTTTGTAGATCTTAGTATTTACATATGTAAAGATTAAAGATTATTTCGCTTTCCAGTCTTAAAGATTTATTCGAGTCCGTTCAGCGTCGGTATTATAGAGTTAGTCACGATCCGTTATGTGTGTATTGTCGACTTAGTGCAAGAAATCATTAACCAACTAATGCAACTTTTCAAGATAATAAGGGTTAAATAAATTGTCCCGCATGTAAGTTAAAGATTAGAACACATTATTTTAGTTTAACAGATTTTCATAGCTCAGCGTAATCATTACTGCACTGATAAATTATACCCCAGAGCCTAAGATTTTGAACTGGTTTTGAAATGATTGGTAAGTACTTGAATGTATTAAGGGCAAATAAATAATTATTAATCACTTTTCTCTTATTCCTTTATTAATTCTCTTCTTCTGACATGTCTTTAATAATCTCTCCCGTCTTTAACTAATAAATTTTGAAACCAGTAGTTCTTCGGAAATAATTTTTTTAGAACACATTTTCAATAAGTCTTTCTTCTTCGAATTTGTAATACACAAAGGTTGCTTATATGCCTATTTCCAATTAGTATTGGCTAAAACCGGGCCCACAAGTCACACTCTGTAAATCACGTCGACGACATCTCAGGTTCTACACATTTTTGACTGTAACAAACTGATCTTTTCTTCTTCGCAATGCTTTTCTTCCTTCGTCAGAAAGGCTCAAATCTTATATTTTACAAGAAAACTCAAAATCATGCTCCATCGTTATAAACTCTTTGATTTTTCAATTGTCAATTTTTTAGTACAAATATGTGTGTCAACATACTTCAACTCTACAGCCGCGTGAGCATGTTTTTTCCTTACCTTTTTCTTAGTTAATATATTTCTATTAGAGCGAGCCAGTCTCAAAACATTAAAAAATCAATCATCGAATACACAGGAATGTATTTCGTCGGGTGCTCTAGGGCCCCATGTACACACTCTACCTTCGTACGAGTGTGTCCAGGTTCTAGGTATTACTGCTCTATAATTTCCAAGTAAGTTGTCTGGACAAGATATAAAAACAAGACGTGACAAATTGGTTTCGGTTTTATCCTGCGAATGTGTGTGGATGTATTTTGTTAATAGAATCTGACATTTTTTTAGAATTCCTTATCGATTTTTTTGTCTCATACCTTTAACAATTGTAAGTAAATATTTATCGTATTTAGTTTGTAAGTCTTCTAAATTCGCTCAACCTAACTTTTTGGTCATCTAGGTTATAAGTAGTACAAAAAAATGATTCTGTATACATAATCAGAAACTGCTTTATTTGAATTCAGTTTACATTTTTCTTCATGTAAACTATTCTATTTTTGTGTTAGACAGTGAACTATCTAAATATCGTTTTGAAACAGTCTTCCTACGGTAAAGCGATTACATTGTAGGAAAACTCTCAATATGCTCTTTAACATAATTAATATCGGCCTCATTGGTTTTATTATGTTCTGTATACATATTTACACGCAGGCGCACCAGCAAAATGACCAGACGACCCGACCCGAGAAAAACCTTTGTTTATTGGGCTGTTTGATATTCATAAATTTTTTTCAAAGAATTTTTAACAGACTGAATCGCTTGTCGTCCTTTTGAAAGTAATAAGTTCGTGTATTATTTCTGCCCTTCTAGGCGTCAACTAGGTAACATTTCGGCGCATATGTTTTTACATTCATTAATATAAAGTCTTTTTGTAATCGGATAGGCTCCAATAATTTTGACAAGTTTTATTCAGGTCCTCATCTGAAAAGTTTCAAAAACAACCTAACTTGCAGTTGCAGTTAAATTGATTGGCAGCCTTTGCAGGTTTTAATTCGCCTTTATAATTTTTATAGAGCACGCGCTGATCTAAGAACTTTTTCACGTTTTCTTCTGTAAGTATCTTCTTTTATTTAGTGCTATCTAACTTTTTTCATTTTCTTCTTACCCTTTTCGTTGTTAAAAAGATTTTGTACATCCTGCTCATCGTAAAGCAAATTGATTATTAATTAAGCTTGTTTATTATAATTTAGAGTAAATAACAAGTTCCAAAGAAATATATGAATTTCACCAATTCGTTAACATAGGTTTCAGGTAATAAGTCAACACTTCCGAATCAGGAAGTAAAGCCTCTCTAGATTTAGATTCTTCCCAATCTGAATCCACAATTGAATCATCCTATGAAATGTAAATTAGAATTTTCTATTTATTATTTCGTTTAATTCATCACTGTTTATTGCCATTCATAACTCACTGTTAAATATAAATCATCTCCTAAAGCATCACCGGACGTTGAAAACAGGCAAAGTTAATACTCTTGAATATTACCGTCACTCGGTGGTTGGCTACCTGCAAGTAATGATAAATTTATACTTGTAAAAGCCGCGTCTACTCGTGGTCTCTGTATGCACCTACTGTCGATTGTGGTCTAACCACCTGGAAATAATCAAAAGTTTATTAAGTAAAACTTTTTTATAAAACAGAAGTGTACAATCACTGAATACCTATTTTATAAACTCACCTGTTCAAAGTATAAGAAAACTTATGAAATGAATAACGTTAGAATAAGTAACAGTTTATGGTAGGCATTGAGTTTTAATGTTTTAAACTCAATGGCTGTAGGTATAAAACAAAAGCAATTTGAAAATAAAATGCTGTTATGATTTATTGTTTACCTATTTGATACATATGTTATGTAATTTAAAGTGCTAAAAGTCATAAAACGCATTTAGCGATATTATGCGTTCGAGACTACATACTTATTATTTAATGGAAATTGGACAGACAAAAATAATTACAACATTTTAATTATTTCTGGCGATATTGAACAATTATTATTTGAAATGAATACAGAACTTAAGAAATTCATAACAGGATGTAATAGTTTTTATTAATGAATTGCTTTATTTCCGTGAAAAAAAGTTTATATAAAAAACATTAAGATAAGTTATTAACTTTTTCGTTATCTTTATCTTTAACTTTATTGTTACGTTATATTATACGTACAGGTATAGACTTTATGCCATAACAGTAAAAGCGCAATTTGATTAATTTGTGGTACACAGTATTAGAACAGGCAATTCTAAAGATGTACTGAATGCATTTAGTGACTTCTTGCATTAAGCCGACGATATATATGTGTATATATATATATATATATATATATATATATATATATATATATTGCATGGAGCTTGTAAGTAATAAATGAAAAATATGATTTATAGTAATATCAATTTCATGAAATTTCAGGTATTTAAATAAAACTCAAATATTTACAAAGCTAAATCAGTTAAAGAACACTTTTTGGGTATTTTTTGGACCGCTCATTTCATTGAAATATGGTGAAATTGTGTCCATTTATACTAAATTGTCTTTCTTTTCATTGTCCTTTATAGATGCTAATGGGTAAATCTATAAAGGTTGGTTGGATGGATGTATGGATAAAAGGTAAATGGTTGGAAGTATCAACGGGGCACCAATTCAGAAGCTCCAAAATGTTAAATTAGTTCTTACGCGCGCAGTTTATCGTCATCACCAACTACAGTTTGGTAGCTTGTCAGACTTTTTAGGTGTCAAGTAGCAAACTTACCCCGACAAAGTTTATGCCTCATATGAGAAGAAATGTTTTCCTGGTACTTCTTCTTTTTCAGTATCCGAATCATATTTAAATACATCAATGGCGAATAGTGTACATAATCAAGAACATCAATAGTGACGGTCGGGTTCAAATCTCCTACATTTTTTTATTTCGGTGCTCAGCCTTCTAGTGACGAGCACAGCCCGCCCTGCGCGGGCTGACGCCACTCGCGATCGGCATCGACAATGCGGTGGCAGCGGACAGACCGACCGTTTCACGTGTTCTGCGGCAATTCGCCCGTGGACCGTGGACAGAACTCAAACCGTCGACCTACCGCCGCTCTCTCTGCTATTATTATAGAGAAATGTGGAAGTTTATTTTAAGTTTGAAAAAAGGGGAGAGTACGAAGGAAAGAGTGGACGAAAAAAACTTATTTTAAAACCATTTGAAATTATTTATAATAATCCAAAAAATAACAAAACGAGTCGTGTCCTGCAACGACAAGGCTGAGCGTGTAATAACGACGTAATTCATAAAGATTACGTAATTAGAAATTCGCGTGCTTACAGAGGAAAAAATATACTTCTTGTATTGCGACATATAACGTACGTAAAAATTAACAATATAACGATTAGCGGACTAAGATAAATAAAAAATTAACACGTGCCTAAGTGTTCGATGTCTGTCAAACCTCTCGAATCAACGTTCGATTCTTTGTTTAAAGTATTGTGTAATGCATGTTGCAGGCAAGCCATATCCATAATAGATATGGATTTCCGCGAATTAACACCTCACACAATGAAATATTTCGGCATATTTACGAATGTTACTGCTATAATATTACTTGCTCAATAATTACAATACGTCTTTGTGATCAAAAAAGGGCAAGTTTACTTTTTAGTTAGCAGTTTTCATGATCATCACGCATATTTGCAAGTTTACTCTTTTTTGATGCTTAAGAGTTTTATTAAACGTATTGTCTAATTTCAATTATTACTATTACTACTGGCATCAATAAAAATAAGTCTCAATCTCGTAACTGCCACTTAAGGTATGATTGTAACCACACTGTTGAAAATTTTTGTAGTAATTTTGCAAAAAAAGTGTTGGAAGTTTTTACGCACAACAATAAAGTAATAATATACCTCCGTTTTGTAAATTTACTATACAATTTATTTCAAATCAATTTCGAAAAATTACAAAACATTTGTTGAAATTTACCAAACGATTATCGGAAATTCGCTTAGCAAAGTTACCATACAAATAGTGTAATTTTACCAAACAACTTTTGTAGAAAATGATTAGTAATTTCAAAATGATTTATCGTAAATTTACTACACAATTAATTTCAACTCAGTTTAGAAAAATTACAAAACTTTTTTCTATTTGTCTAACAGATGGCAAAGAAGAAGAAAGAGTAAATTATTCTATTGACTACATATATTAAAATAATAGTTAATAAATTGTAAATTCCGCTCATTCAGAATAATGAAAATTTCTAATAAGTACAGTATATTTAACAATTTTAAATCTTTTCAGTTTTATAAAAACAAAAATAAATTGTGGTCAATTGAAAACCTGATTTACTTGAGAGGCATGTCAAATAACATTTAATATGAAAAAATACAAATGTAATCGCTATTTAATTTTGTGACGATCTTAACCTCTGGTGAACCGAAAAACTCAGATATCGGAAAAAATCTGAGTTTAAAATGTACCATTTTATATAAAAGTTCTGTCTAAGTCTTAAAACTTTCAATATTTATATCTCTATATAAATTATAAACTTTACTGTGTTTTGTTAACTTTGTGTTGATTAGACTACTAAGAATTCATTCAAAATGTTACGTTAATCTATTGAAAATTATACTGCGTGTATAGTGCAAACCAAAAACATTTAATGATTATAATTAAAATTAAACGTTGTGAAGATTTGGACTCGCAATATTTGTAACCCGAGACAAAAAATTTTACCGCAAGGGCAACGTATCGCTCTGAAAATGATGATCTATATAGATCTACAGCTGTATACAGCTTATTTATAGACAGTTTGAAAGTTCAGTTTAGATTTCAATACTAGAAAAATTTAGGTATAAGTTCAATGATTTCATGGTTATTTCAATATTAATATATTTTTGTAACAAAAAAAATATTTCCGATCAAATTGCAAACAGTTATTGTGAATTTTAGAACCGTTCAATACAAAACTAATTAATGGTTTGAAAAATCACAATGTATGATGCAATTTCGAATTTGCGATATAAAAATAATAAAATTATTGGTTAATTTTTAATATTTTCATAGTAATTTTATCTTCTACATTTTTTCATAATTCCACAAAAAAGTATTGTGTATGAAATTATAAACAGTTTCGAAATTAATCGAAAGTTTATAATTTCATATTATAAACAAAAATTACAATACGTGATGAAAACTGTTCTTAGAATTATAATACATAATACAATTTTGAAATCTGGGTTATAAAAATGATGAAATTGGTTGTAGATCCTTAATAATTTCATCCTAATTTGAGCTTCAACATTTTTCGAAATTACATTTAAAAAAGTATTGTAAATCAAATTACAAACAATTTTTGTGAATTTCAAATCATTTTGTTTGGAATTAAACAACAATTATAGAAAATTATAATACGTGTTAGAAGTAAAAACTTTTGGTAGAATTACAATACGTAATGCAATTTTCAAAATTGTTTACAAAAATAATAAAATTATTTGTAAATTCTTAATGACTCATACTAATTTGAGTTTCAGAATTTTATGTAATATCACAAAAAAATGCATTGTAAATGGAATTACAAACAATTTTTGTAATTTTACAACATTTCATTGGAAATTCACCAACAGTTAGGAAAAATTACAATACGCTTAGGGTTATTACACAAAGGTTCCAAAATTACAACTCATGATAGTAAGTTCTTTCACATGTCTTGTAATTTTACTCGAATTGTATTATGTTTTGTATTAGTATACATTGATTTGAAATTTTTCTCATATTTGTTTTGTAAAACAATTGTAATTTTACAAAAATTTTTAACAGTGCATAATCCAATATGGCGGCCGCTAGTTGCCAAAAAACAAAAGTAAAAAAACGTTCTTACTTGAGATATTGTCAAGTAATTCTCAAAACAGATTTAAGTTTCATAAATCATTTTAGATGACCTTTTAGAATCAATTTGAATTTGCATTAAAGTATAACGTTACGCACAAGTGATGTGTTGATAGAAACGGACGAGTGCCAATAGCCTTGCTCCTTTACGATTTCGTACAAAATCATTAATGTATGTAGATGTTTCGTCCATCAAAAACCTCGACGATTTTCGTCTCTCTTTGATACCGATGCTAATGAAATATTGGTCCCTATAATTCTGAAACATTTATTTTTATTAAAAAAATATTCGTTTTTTTTAATACACAAATTTTTGAAAATCATTAGTTTTCATGGCGGGAAGTTAAAAATTTTTGTTGTGTATTGGTGTACTTCAACTGCAATTGTAAAATGTAAAAGAAAAATCATACGATGTAACTACCAACTAATAATTTTTACATTTTTTTTCTTTGATTTTGCTGTGAGATCAATCTTCCTGCCAAATTTCATAATTCTAGGTCAATGGGAAGTACCCTATAGATTTCGATTTACTTGCAAGTTTCAAAATATAACGCACAGGCACATGGCCGCTGTATTTTGGCAGTATTTTTATTACGTAATGCTTCAAGAGACCTGAAACTTAAATATTTGGTACTAATTACAATGCGACATACCCATGCGGCCCTGTGAAATAAGATATTTAGGGGCCGTTCAAGTATTACGGAAGAATTATGGGGGGTTGGGGTCTTTGTTTTGCTTATTTTGGATGACATGGGGGGGAAGGGGAGTCTAGATGATTACGTCATCGGTAGTTATTTACTTTTTAAACGAATGGCAACCTTGACATCGTCTATGCTTGAAAACGAAACGCATTTTTGGGGATTCCCGCAAATAATGCATACGTTTAGGGACTCGCTTTAGAACCAATTAGAGGAATTACCGCACGCTATTCACTTGTCTAAATTTCCTTCCTCTGTCAGTGTATTGTTTCATTTGGATACTATAGCGAGTAGAGGTATTGTAAGCATAGCAAAGCAAGTTAACATTTGTGTTACCGTTTATTCTATTAGCCAAAGTTTAACGTTTAAATAAGATGTCGTTTCAAATAGACAAATCTAAGTTATACCAAAAATTGGTTGAAAGTTTTAAAAAATCTCATACAAGTAGGAAATTACAAAATGTACAAAAGTTAGTTAACGAAGGGTGGCGAAAGTATAAATTACAAGGAAAGTCCGACAAAGAACTAGATATTATTGTATCTAAGAGAATTGAAGAAGAATTGCAAGCGGCAACTAAGAATAAATCCAATCTACTACATTTTTTTTCCAAGGTGAGTGACGAAATCATTTTAGATACCTATGAGTTAGAAATATTAGAAATAGCCAAAAAGTTTCTCTTTACATTTTGTAACAATAATTTAGACTTTTTATGATTAGAAAATATCTTAGGTATCTGAAGTATAGAAGTAATATTCATCATATAAATTTATTTTTTAACATTGACCCCGTCAGTTGGTCACAAAATATAGAGTACTAGTTTTTTGTATGTGTTGGGTTCGATTCCGGGCTTTAAAAATTATTTAAAGCCATATCGACATAATCTTATATTGCATACTTTGTATAAATGTACCTTAATAAGAGAATCTTTAGCAGAACCCATAGAAAGCTTTTATTTTTAGGCAAAGACTACCAGTAGACCTGCAGAAAAAACAGCCAAAATTATACAGCCAGCTTCAAATATTAGACAGGAAGAAGATAAAATAAAACCCGGTAATGAATCACAACAGCAATGCGAAAATATTGATAATGCAGATAAACAGAGAGCTAAATCTTCTCAGGAAACTATGAAAAATAAGATTGTTCTACTGAAAAAAAAATCTGAATGCTTTGTGTTCTGCCAGAGATACTATGCCAAGCCGTGCTGAAGTTGATAAACAGATCATTATGTTGCGCGAGGAAATAAAAAAAGCAAAACCGTCTTTAAGCAGGAAAATTCAAAACGCAGTTGCCCAGAAAAAACATATGGATGTAATGAAAAGAAAGTTAGAAGATATTTGTCATGAAAATACAAAAATAAAAAAAAAGCTATCTCTGAAAGATTCAGTGGGACGTCCTAATTTCGTAAGCAATCAACCATCACTATTGAAAACAATTGCGGATATAGCTTTATTTGGGAGTGCAGCAGATGATAAAAGACGAACGGAATCTATTCGCAGCGTAAAAACTCTTGATGAACTCACACAAGGATTACGTAAAATAGAATTCGACATTAGCCGCAGTGCGACATATCTTCGTTTGATTCCTAGAAAATCCAATTCTGTAGAGGGACGAAGACATGTATCGACAGTCCCTGTTAAGCTCATTCGGGCTTAAACTGATCACCACAAGTGAAGCCACTTAGATAGCAAGTTTGCTGAAACATCAATGCATTATTTATAGAACATAGCATCCATACTTGAGCAAAAATACTTGAGCTGGTCTAAACCAGCTCAAGTATTTTTCGTATCTCAAGATGATAAAGCTCAAGTTCCTATTGGCGTAACTGCGTCAAATAAGCAAGCACTTCTTCTAATGCACATGGAATATAGAATCAAATTGCCTGACCACGATTGGGTAATTGCTGAGCGTCATAAATTAATACCATCTGCTTATGCTGGTATCAAAATAACTTCCAGTATGCTAAATACATCAAAATGACCAACATACATCGCTATTCAAAGTGGAAAGCATAGTTTATCTACTGCTAATACCCATGTTGAGGATTTCGAGACCCTTCTCGAACTTGAAGAGTTCCGACCATTAGCTAAAACTGACCATGGACTAGTAGAACCAGTGGTAATCATGACGGTTGATGGAGGGCCAGATGAAAATCCGCGTTATCAAAAAGTTATAGGGTTTGCTATACAACACTTTAAGCGACATGATCTCAATGCATCGTTTATAGCTACCAATGCTCCTGGAAGAAGTGCGTATAACAGAGTTGAGCGCCGAATGGCTCCTCTTAGTTGGGAACTGGCTGGTTTAATGTTGCCTCATGACCGTTTTGGGTCTCATTTGGATGAACGTGGCGTTACAATTGATGAACATTTAGAAAGATCTAATTTCGAATTTGCAGGAAATGTATTAGCTGAAGTATGGAGTTCAATGGAAATTGATGGCTATAATGTTACTGCAAAATATGTTGGGGCGGGTGAACAAGATGTTCCCGATTTTCCAGACATTAAATGGTATTCCGAACATGTGCGTGAAAGCCAATACTTGCTTCAAATTGTAAAATGTAGAAATACAAAATGCTGTCGTCCAAGAAGTGGCCTATTCAGATTATTAGACAACAGGTTTCTTCCACCACCTGTGAAAGTAAAACAAACGTGCAAATGCCCTACGATTATTTTTGTCCGACGGTAAAATTGAGGTTATCAAGTCGAACATGCAAAACTTGTGGTCTTTGTCATGCTTCCGTCAAGTTACTAAATCGCCACATGGAGAAGATCCATAAAAAAATAAACACGCACAGTGATAGAAAAGTTAGACCTGTAAGAGTCGCTGCTCGTCGTGCTAATGAACTGATGTGCGTTATTCAAAATGTAGAGCACCTTGATGTTGAATGGCTCAATGAGAACGATGTAGACATTCCAAAATCGGATGAAAATGAGCAGACTCACAACACTGAGCAGCAATCCAAGCAATCCAATGTCATCGAAAACTTAGAATCATGGATTCGGGTTTAATGGACTGAAGACTGTTAATTTGAATTTAATGTGTGTACCAAAAACTTAAAATAAGTTTCTTATGTTCGTAAGATGTACGAATAGATGTACGAATAGATGGATAGACGGACAGACGAACAACGAAGTGATCCTATAAGGGTTCCTTTTTCCTTTAGAGTTTAACAAGAAACAAGTGTTTAACAAAAATTCTCAATCAAAATTAATTTAAAAGATTCTCGTATACAAGTTTTAATCGAATAGTGTACTGCTACTCACAGTATACATCATAATATGAACCACACACAATAACATTGTGAACGTAAAAGTGATTGTAGAAAAGTTAATGCGATGTTTTTGCGTCAACTAAAGAAAGGTATTTATCAACTATCCACTATACTGACTATGCGTCAAACACAGAAGGGCAATGGAAGATCACTCTCCGTGCAATTAATATGTACCTACATTTATGGTATCTATACCCATAGCAAATTACAGCTGTCCAGTACTAAGAGTCGCTGAGCTAAGGCGCGAAATGGACAGACAGACACACCGGCCGATGGGCCGACGAAAATGACAAAACTATAAAGGGTCCTTATTGACTACGGAACTAAAAATGTAATACGATAACTAGTAAATTCATATTCATCTCTATACGATAGAATGACCCATTTTTCCGACCGTTTATAGCGATTATGTGAAAGTACTGATAATGTACCCATGGTCTTAGACACTTAGAAAAGGGTGGAAGCTAATTTTGTAAACTATTTGTAAGTTGTTTATGATTGAGAAAATTACTATAGCTTTCTGAATGCAAAATGTACATTGAATAAAAAAAAGCAGAACTAGTAGTCAATTTACTGTCATCTAGCGTGAGTGAGTAAGCTTAAAGATGTTCGAAATTTAGCTTTTCATCGTTAGATGTCACTTTTTAACACTCAAATTAATATTCATATGAATAGTTTCAAACATTTCGGTGATTAATATACAACTTATACTTTAAAATAACATTTTAGTAAAACAAAATGTTATTACCAAAAATATTTTTTACAAATTTTAATAATGCAAAGACTAAAGCTTTGTCCCTTCACTTTTTACTTTCAGAGATGCACATACAAGCAATTTGAATAACTAATAAACTACCGGCTAACTTATTTCAACAAAAATTGCTCATCATCAGATGTCGCGGTTCACCTCGATGTTTTGATACGCCGCTTGTTAATCCCCCGACCTCATTCGAGTTATCGTGTGGACGATAGCGTCGCCCGGAGATAGCGCGGCGGACTGCCGTAATTACGAGTGCTATCAGTGAAAGCCTTTTTGCGCGCGACACTAAAGACTAGTGTCGTGTGCAACGGCCCTTAAGGCCACGATAGCATCGTTATTATTTAAACAAACCAGAACATCAATATAATACTTTGCTTGTATCACGAACAGGGGAGCGCAGTAGGCACGACTTCAATATTTATCTATGTTATATTAAATATGTTGAAAATTTATTTTAAAGTGATTAGACCTTTCAAGAATGAATGCGGCTTCGGTCTGCACCTTGTACATAACTAATTTAAAAACGTCATTAACAAACTATAGTATTATGACTTATAATGATAATAATAATAATTCTTTATTTTCCTCCACAATAGTTTAGAATACAAAATTACAAAATGTGCAACATTAGGAATTACTGCTGGGGACTGAAACCCCAACTAAGTTCAACTTGTGTTGTAGGTTTCCAGGCACCACCCTTGAGCATCTCGGTCACATGTTTATTATGAATGTATAAAGAACCTGTATGTAGTGCATATGTACTGCATGTTAAGAGCTTATGTATGTTCATTCAAGAGTAGGACACATTAAAAATATAAACAGAAGCAATAATTTTTAAACGACTTGCCATTTGACGAAAACAATAAAATATGTAAATGAATGATATGAAGACAAAACTATTAAAATATAATTAATATTTAAAAAATAATATTCCTAAATTTCATGTTATGATATTTAAAAGAGCCTCAGTATCATCATAGTTTTGCTTTAATAAAAACCGATTGATTCTGTGTTTACACTCATATTTCGTTAAGGCATATATTGACAGGGATTTATTCAATTTATTATATAGATACGGTGCCAAAAACTCATAGAAACGTTGTGCAAATGTAGTCGAAATTCTGTTTATTGGGCACACATTTCCACGTTTTAAATCTATTAGTGATGCATCGAATGTGAGCACCGAGTGCTCTTTAAGAACTGTATTCAGTATAAATAGTTGACGGACTGTTAGGTCTTTCCAAATTTTGTACAATTCTAAGGTGGTATATCAAAAAGGAAGAAAAGAGCTAACCTTCAGTTTTAAGTTTATAATACTGGTTTTACGTGCACTGCCCCAAGACGTAATGGAATAAAGTATAAGGGATTGACAAACAGAGTAGTAGACAGTCTTATGAGTAGGAAAATCAGCGATGTGCCTCAGTGTTTTAAAATTGTAAATAAGCTTGCGAATTCTACTTGTAAGTTGATGTGTGGTCGGAAGCTAAGTCTACAGTCGATAAGAACACCAAGATATTCATATTCATCCACTTTCTATAATTTAGGACATAAGCAACTTTTTCATAAATCACTGCATTTGTGGGTCACTAAATTGTATTCGTTTATAATTCTGAGTGTATTGGTGATAGAAAAAAACTATGTATTTAGATTTTTCTGGGCTTACAGTTAAGCTATTATTTCTTAACCACACACAAACTGAATTCAGTCCTGATTGTGCATTCTGAAATAGCTCTGAACAATGTTTTGCTCTAAAAAGTAGTACTGTGTCATACACAAAGGTCATAATTTTTCCAATTGTAAATTTTATTTGGCAAAGATCGTTAATATATATAAGAAATAAGGTGGGACCCAGTATACTCCGTTGGGAGACACCGTAAGTCTTAGGAAGGTCATCACTTATAGTATTGTTAATTTTAACACATTGTAAGCGTGAGAACAAATAATCCGCAAATAATCGTAGTTGTGTACCTCTAATGCCCAAAGACTCCATTTTATGCAAAAGTAAGGGAGTACACACCGTATCAAAAGCTTTTGTGAGATACAAAAATACAGCTTAAGTTTTATTTTTACTATCTTGATTATGTACAATAAATTTTAATAATTCATGCACCGCATCTGATGCACTTTTTCCTGACCGAAAGCCATAGTGAGACGGTGAAAGGAGACTTTTCGTTTCTAAATAATTGATTAATCTGTTATTCATTGAGCGTTCCAAGGTTTTAGAGATAGCAGGAAGTATAGAGATGGGTAATTTCTCTCGCTAGTATTGACTAATATTTATATCACCGCAAATTATGATATTAGTAAAGGAAGATGAAGTAGATAATAATTTGGTTAAAGAGCATAAAATTGATGATACATTTGAACGAGCAGGCGGTCGATAAATGGGTCTAATAAGTGTATGTTTGTCAATTTTTATCGTTAGTCATTTTGCATTGAAAATTTGTGGCTCTTCGACTAAACAACTAATTGAGTTTTTGATAAATATGACCTTCATTTTGGGTAAAATTATATGTAGTCGCATGTTGATTATAACCATCTAATTTTGGAATATTGGTTACAGTAGTTAACCAGCATTCCGTTAGATCCGAAATGTCTCAGTCTATTTGTGATCGCTGTGCGCATGTTAAAAATCTAGAAAATTATGATTTATGCTGCGGATATTCTGGCTTAGTATTTTAAGGTTCTTGTTTGGCTCTTGGATTACGGTAGCGCATTGATTTAAATCACAAAGCATTGAGTCAGAGACAGACAATGCGTCAATATCGCTCGCTAGGTTATCTAAATTGTTATTAATCAAAAGTAATATAAGTGAGCAATGTATAAATTAATAATTACCGGTAAATATGTTCTCAAATGTGATTTCTGGGTGTTATGTACACGTGTGTTTTTTTTATATTGTACATGTGTAACCAGTTTCTAGTAAAAAGATAATACAATAATTAAAATTCATGGGTATTTGTTTAACATATAAGTGTACAGCAACAAATATGCAAGTAAGAGATCCGAACAAGACTAAAGTTAAGATTTGTAAAAAAGTGATATCATGCTATTTCTAAAAGATAATTAATTAATACTAATACTATAAAAGAATTTACAAAAAAGAGGTAATGTTTTATAAAAGCAGTATGACATTACATAAAGGGCATAATATATAGATTTACTAGTCATATTTTATTATTACGTAAGATAATGAGATCTCTTTCATTGTTTATACGCAAGGATGGAGTACCCTCATTTTTACGGATGAATACTTGTCCGTTGTACGTCCAGCGGTGAGCATATTTGCATGTATTCTTTAGACAGTTCACGAGCCATATAAAATGGCTGAGAGTTCTTACGTGTCAGGTGTTCTGCTATAAATATGTGTTTGGCAGGCCCGTCAACGCCGAGATGTAAACTATTTAATTTATTTCAGCTTTTTTTTTATTCAAATCCCTCGATAATTTTATCATAGTGTCCTTCATTGAAACGGTAGCGAATTCAGCAATAACAGGGCCCGGCCTCGTCGCATTCGAGTACTTACTTTTCACTCGATAAAGGGACTTTATGCCTAATTCATTTAATGGGCACTGGATAATGATTCTCACTTTTTAGTAATTTCACACAAATTCTGCTTATTTTCTGAGGGGGTGATTGGGACGTTGCGAATTTCAACACTTGTTCTTGAACAACAACTGTTTTCTCTAATAGCTTTATTTTCCAGAGTTTTTATGCTGGGCCCGATCTAGCTATTTAGCCGCTCCGAGCAAAGATAATTTTTGCCGCCCTTTACATACACAAAACCATATAAAAGTCGTAAGCTAGTTATGTTGAGGGATGTTAAGTATACAAGTACCTACATAAAATACGTGATATTGTTGGGATTGTACTTACCTATAATATTCACGTCAGTCTATTGGGCCTTCTGAAGAAGTACCTATAAGTAAGTTGATGAGTGTTTTTATGTTAGTAAGTATACAATGTATGTCTTTTAAAAAAATCACGGAAACTACTGAATGGATTGATATATCTTTTTATCGACATAATTATGTATCTTTCAACTTTCATCGTCATCAACCTATTGCGACGTACCGCTGCGTATGGGTCTCTTTTCCCTTGTGCTATTTTTCCCTCTCTCGGGCTAATCTTGTCTATGTACGATGACCCTTTAACTGAATAAACAATTAATATTTTTCATCAAAATCATTTCAGAAGTTAAAAAGATTAGGACCAAGCTGTTTAATTGTTTATTATGGTCAATCGGTTCATATGTATTTAAGTTAAGGTTCATACGGTACGTATAAAAAAGACACAACAAAAGATTTGTTTTAAAATTTAATACTGATAAAAAAACAATTATGTTACTACAATACAAATCAGTCATTTTTTAATTTAATGAAATTGTGTAAATTAAGCAGTTTTTCGGAGAATATTAAATCCTACCTCGTAATTATAGTAATTTTTTTTGCACTTTTTGTTCCGCAAAATCTTTAATAATATCTGATATTTTTATACTGTCGCAAACCTCGTGGTCTATTGAAATCACAGCCAATCCAGTTAATCTATTCTGTGTTATGGTGGATCGCAGATAATTTTTTATTATTTTTAATTTATAAAAGCTTCTTTCACCACTTGCAACTGTTACTGGTAAAGTTAAAAGGATCCTGAGCTCAATACTGATATTTGGCCCAAATCTTAAATCTGTTACAAATTTCAAAACATCTTGAGGAGATAAATTACTATTTAAAAACATACAAAGGACTGACAACTCCTCACAAAGTTCTAATGCATTTATATCACTTGAGTTCTCATGAGTTAAAATAGCCTCGAGGTTCATACAATGTTCTAACAATTCATCTTTTAGGAGTTCTCTTATGGCATATATGTTATACAAAAAAGCAAAATGTTTACATTGTTCAGAAATCTGGGAAAATCTTAATTCGAAGGAGTTTATAGCTGTATCCATAATGTAGACAACTTAGTAGATATGTATCCAGTATCCCTAATTCAAAGTTTGAATGAATATTATATTTTACAACATTACTTAGCTTAAGACATTATAATAATGTATTGTATTAATCACCTTAATAAACTTTGTTATTTGTAATTATTATTAATTTTCTTATTATTAATACTAATAATTAAAATATTAATCGACTAGAATTTATTTTAATTTTATAGATTTTAAGTTATTTTAACATTCGTAGAATTAAATTTGATTTTTATAATTTTTTTCAAGATTTTATTACTCTCCCAATTTTTGTTTATTTGTAATGCAATTTATTTATGTGTCAAACATTCTCCCTAAAATAATAAGAATCATTTACATATCTACAATAATGATATGAACGTCATTTTGACGATACGCAATGAAGGAACGTGGTATAGCTGAATTGGCTATACGACGTATGTTAAAGACAGATAAATATATTGCGTACAGCTAAAATAGGTAAACAGATCCTCATTCTGAAAAAATTTTTCTCTCCATGCAGTTCAAAAATGTAAAATCGGCAGAAAATTCAGATGATTTTTTTTGTATTCTAGTTTCTAAGTTCTACTCTAATTGGTTCCTTATTTCCTATTTAGGTATTTTTTCTTCTTAGTGTTCCAAAAATTTCAAAAGTATCGATACTTTACTCGATACCAGTTTCGTATCAGATTTATCGATACCGAGACAAGTATCGATATTGTTCGGTATCAAGTATTTTTTAATCCATTTTTAAAGTTCCGATTGAGTAAAATCCATAATATCAAATACTATCTGAGAAATTTCGGAACTTGGAGTTCGGAACTTATCACCAATGAGACACTTAATAATGATATCAAACTAACTAAATTAAATTTCGACGTATTAAATTGTCGGTACAAAAATAAATTAGAGCAATAGTAAAAAAGTAAATCAGGATTAAACTGTTTTAAATCTTTTTTTACTTAATTGATCAAAATAAATCTACTAAATAGGTACCAATCACAACACACTAAACACACACTCTAAACATTAACTATTGTCTATAGAAGGGTAATTCCCTACAACCCAAATCTAATTATGTGACTTAAATTTTGTTAAAAGTATCGAGTACTTATAAAAGTATCGATACCTCAAAAATATCGGAAAAAAAGTATCGTGTTCAAATATACTTAGTATCGAGATGAAAGTATCGATACTACTCAGGTATCGGTATTTATTGCGGATCCCTACATCTTCTTTCTTTCTTTCGAACTAAAATAATTCAGCTAAGTAAAATACTTAAATATTTCCACTATCCAACCTGAAGTAGGTTGGAAGGTGGCATATAAAATTCTCAACCTACCAACTTGGGTGGTGGATGGCTAATGGCTAGGTTAGAAGATAAGAATAAGTCAATTTTGCCGCCCCTCATTTTTTGCCGCTCTGGGCAAATGCCCGGCTTGCCCCCCCTTAGGAAGGGCCCTATTTTTATGTAATCTTTGTATGTAGTTAATTCGTCCTGGCCCAGGACTCCTGGGTGGCTTTTATTTTCTGTGTCATTTCATCATACTTTTGTGAAACAAATTCTATGCATTTTTGAATTTCAGTGTTTTGGGATTTATGTTCAGTAATAGCCGAGTTCAAAGAATCAAATTTCATGTCCTGTTCGAGTTTAAGATTTGTAACCATATTCTTTATTTTCTTCATAAACAAAGGAAGCTGCTCCGACCTTTCGTCACTGCCTTTCTTTTGCCATTGCCTCACGTTAGTAGATTCGTTTTCCGAAACAGCCGACAAGGCAAGACACGTGTGGTTGGAGGTGTACGCTTTATCATTGTAAATGAGTTAATGGGTAGTCACTTCCACACAAACAAACACACGGCTTTGTTTAGTTACTGAGTCGATAACGGCACTCGATAGTTTTAATTGTACTTTTAGATTAGTCCGGTAGATGGAGCGATAATGATGTCGACGTGTAATGAATGCACTTTATTGTTCAAATGTATACATATATCATTTTGGCGTAATTTAGCCTAATTTTTATACACAAGGCTATTGAACACATTATTATGTATAGCGACACATAATTTTAAAAATAGAGACGGCGAGACTGACAATATGTTCACGGGCGAGCATGTCCGGCTGACAGAAAGGGATAGAGTCAAACGAACAAAATAAAAGATAACAATGAATTCTTTTTCTTTATATGATTGCATTCCTTTCAGTCTGCCGGAGGTGCTCGTTCTATAGACTTTATGTTGATTAAAATTTATTAAATTTCAAAAATCATAACCATAACATTCACACTCAACACACTCAACAAAACAAAAAAAAGTACATAAAAAGTTGTATTTATAAGTACTTAAACGTTTGTAACTTACAAAACCAATCTGGGGTGGGAAGGTTTTTTTTGTTATTAAGTTATTACTAACTAACAGTAAATTTAATTTGTGATTGTTGGTTAACAATTTTCGGAACGACCATTTTGTTAAATAATGCTCTTGTACAAAAAAAAAGAATTATATTTCGAAAATGGCAATTTTATTAGTTTTCGAATGATCTATAGATTTTTATTCGATTTTGTAAGATATATAGAAAGTGCATAAGAAACATCTCTTTTAATATATCTGAGTTGTACTGGTTATAAATTAAATACACGTATTCCTAGGATAAAATCTTTTGTATGACTTGTCATGATGATGCACAATGCTTAGGTACATATAAACATAAACTGTTCTACAAACTTTTGAACATTTTACATGCGTTTTTAGGAATTTTTTTAAAACATTATCAAGGAGCAAGCAAGATATGACAATTTCTTATTTAAATGCCAATTTTAACCATTAAATTTTAAAATGAATGTGTGCGTTAGAGGACACCCGGTAGATGTGAAGCACCAAAAGTGTTGTACACCGCATTATTGTAATTGGAATAAGATGAGGATGGCAGTCATTGCGAATTAAAAGACGAAATTCATAATTGTCATTGACCACATTTAATATTATATTTAAACAGTATTGCCTCATGTCAACGAGTTATCCCCTCTATCTGCGCACAGCGTTAGGCGTAGACGACGTAGGCCAAAATCGAACGCCTCCTGAATTTTGAGACATTTTGGTTTCGCCCCAGTCCATAGCACGTATAGATATTCAACATCAAATACCTAGTACGTAACATCGTCGCGTAGGTACCGAGCTGCTACATTAATGCTTGGGCTCCAGCGGTCGGAAGGCGGGGAGCGTGGGCGTGTGGCTGCACTCAGGCAGCAATATGAATCCTTGTAGATACGCACTGCATCGCAAAAATACCGCGGCGGCTTTACAGGACGGCTGGACTCCCACAAGATCGTCACGGTATAGTAGAACGTGCCGCGGACGACCACGGCATAATGTTATCGTCGACGGAAAATTAAAAGTGTTTTCATGTATTTCCCTACAATTGTCTTCCTTGAGGTGCTGTTGTGTCGTGGACGTCTACGATAATACCGTCACGATAAAAATTATAAAAGCGCTTTTATCGATCGAGCCGGCCCATTTTCGTGCCGTAGTCAAGTTGACCACAGCACGACTCTATCGCAATTATGTTCTGGATTTCATGATAAAAAATGCATTTTAAATCTTAGAGCGAGGCTCTTTCAATTGTTGTGGAGTGTGGGCTGCACGTCTATTTTGAATTTGACAACCTGTTAATCTGCTCCATTCTTGACGTTAAGAACAGTTACAAATCCTCACAGGTATTAAGTTCGGGCAAATATGTTTTGTGATTGTGTTCAATGTCTAAGGTCATAACAGATGGCAGGTTGATAAAACAGGTAACTGAACATCTAACTTACAGAGTTTAGCTTCGACTTTTTGAATGTTGCAAATTTTATTTTTACTGCTACAATAATGACATCATCATGCAAAAAGCTGTTTACCAATCTATGCGAATATATCGACACCGTGTCATCTACAGTGTAGATGTCACGGTGTGGATTCTACACAAACTTTAAAAAATCTGCAGTAATGACGATAACGGACGGTCGATATCTCCCCCTTAAGTGACGATTTGCACACGGCCCGACTGTGGCGATCAATAATATATAATTGAAAAGCAATAACAGATCGGCGTTGGAGCGAGGCGCCCGGCGACAGGCGCGCGCGCCGGCCGCCGTGACGCGCGCGCTAATTACACCTGATAAGGTTTCATTAAACTTTAAATGAAATGAATTTCGAACTCGCCGAATACGATATCGGCAATGACTTAATATCGATGTGCGAAGGTCACGAACGTGAGCACACTCCACAACGGTTAAGTTGAAAAATTAGTTGCTTAATAACTACATTTACGTTTACGTAACTTGAAACCGATACTGAAAAATGTGATTCATGTGCATCAGATTAGGGAACTAAACTTCTTAAGCTATTAATGAGCTCGTTTAGTCAACTTACCGAGCTAAAATCGTGTAGTTTCTACCTACACATTTTTTTAATGTAATATGGACCATTACAACTAATATATGAAAATAGATTTTCTTTTATGCCACTTGGCTCAATGTCCCCTTCTATGAATAAGAAATTGAATATAACTCGTCAGATCGAGCCCGGCACCGCACAAAGAACTAACGTTAAAATATACGCAGAGGCACTTCTGAAATAATTGTGGTTTTAATTAAAGATTAAGTAATTATTGTACCTGAATTCAATTGGACAGGCGTTAAGGACGTACGTCCGTACGTCCTCGCACAGGCGCAGGGCGCGCGCGCACGCCCGCCGTCGTTACTACTTCAGTCGATTCGAGCACAGTAACGATTTAATGTTACGTTAAATGCCTTACATGGCCGCATAGCGCAGTGATTTAGGAACGCTTATGTCCACTACAAAAATATTTCACATGTACTTATTACGATCACGTGTGCCACAGCCTGCATTTTCTAGCATTTGGTGGTGCAGTGATCATAGAAAACGTTCGTGTCATCACCCGGAAACATAATCATGTTCACGAATTTGAAACACTAGTTTTGTCGATTTTCGGTTCGCACTTGTCAATGTGAGTTAAATTTTGTTTATATATATATGTATATATATATATATATATATATATATATATATATATACATACATATATATATATATATGTATATATATGTTTTTTAAAGATAAACGAGCAATATATATATATATATATATATATATATATATATATATATATATATATATATATATATATATGTATATATATGTTTTTTAAAGATAAACGAGATCAAGAGTCACACGGACCCGGCGAGTCCCCGGGGCGTTGTTGAAGTTTTAGAATGAAATATGTTCTTTTCTTGAAAATCCCCGTCTAAGAATTGATTGATACTGCTGATGGTACATCGGTCCAAATTTTTACGTACATGGCAGAAATTTACGCATGAAGCGTACGATGGTAGAACCCCAACCATCGAGATGACAATGGTATTTCCGGCGAGCGGACAGACGATGACGGAATCCAGCGGTAGAAATAAGGTTGAACAATTCTACAGAGCACTCTCCATAATATATACATATATGCTATAATGTATGCATTTTACGTAAAGATGCCATATTTGCGTAAAGCCAAACAGGTCGGACTGACAGGTTATTAAAAACCACCGACGATTCGAGATGCTCGACGTTAGATGCGGCCTTGGAGCATCAATTAATACTGACGTGACTCAGCCCAGAGGTGACAACAGCACTCCAGATGTGGTCAGATCTACGCTTTATAAAGTTAAAGGCGATTGTTCCGTTCGAAGCACTTCGGGAGCTCGATAGAGCATTGTATGGTCCATTGAGCACCCCAACCTTTTTAGAAGCTAGATTTACTTTGCTCTACAGATGATCAAGAAATAGGACGGTTATCAAAACCAACAAAACAATATTCGGTGTGCCACTGAGATCAGAACTTCTATAAAGCGGAAAAGAGAAAATAGGGAGTTTTTAACGGTAAATGCACAAAGTTGTGTCTTTTTGGTTTAAATCTAACAAGATTAAGTTTATCTCAATCCGGAAATTGCTTTGAGGATATATTGATTTCAGATACGAGTTGTTTTCGATCCTGATCAACAAAATCCGTAGAAAATAATAGTGTTATCGAAGCATATACGTTAATAATGCTACTATCAGCATAGCAATAAATGTTACCATTTTTTAATAAATCACTAAAATGTAGAATGAGTAAAACAGGGAATAGTACATAGCCTCGAGGGACGCCGGCGCTCACGGTCTCGGGATCCAAGCGGGGACTGCCGACTACGACCGCGATATTCCTCCCCATGAGGACTTGCCAATCTGCGCATTTCTCGGGAAGTCCATACATATGCAGGCATTCAAATTTGCATCTAAGGGTTCCCCTTTGGTCTCGATTGCCTTTGCTCACATACCTTCATAAAGTTATGAGGGTAACCAGCCGCACGGCTCTTACAAAAACCGTACTGGCGATAAATTATCAACTGGCGTTCATAAGCTGGCGGTTAATAATGGATTACATTATCCTGTAGAACAAGGAAATAGTTTTCGATAAGTCTGTAATTTGACGGATCTGAATGCTCAAAAATCTTAATGCTAGGGTGCACTAAGGAGTACAAGAATTCGGGACTATTCTGTAAAAATAAGAGTGACGATTCCATTTCAAAACCAGTGCTGTCTCAGGAGCGTACTTTTTAATCATGACGAGACGTTAATGTTTTCATTAGAATTTTCCAAAATAGGGATTTCGTTAGTTGCCTCAAGTCCTGAGTTGCATGAAGGTTTTCTGACCACTGTATACATGTGCTTATGTACGGAGAGTGTGTGTGTAAACCTTGAATATATTTTGAAGAAATGGAACGATTATAATCGGGTATAAATATCTAATTCAAATAATTCATAAACTATTGAACCAATCGAAGACACAATCTAATGAGCTCCGTTTATTATCAAACTGTGTTAAATTCTGTTAAGATCATCGGTTCATTTCCTTAGGAGATAACATGAACAAAAAAATTATGCAAACAAAATTTTTCCCTAATAATTTTCAGATATTAGAGAAGATCAAATTTTAAAATGTAGACTATTTTTGCGCTTAAACAACTACATCATAATAGCAGGTGTCGTTGAAATCAATTAAAGATTCAAAAATATTGTTATTAAAAACTATTCAATGAAAGTTTTTTCAAAATAACTTTTCAATACCTCTACTGATCGTTTTTAAAATCCAAATGCTTTTTGTGCTTAAAAACTGCGTTGAATGACGCAAGTTCTGTTTGAACTAATTGCTTCATTTAAAATATATCTTTGATAAAATATTTAAAACGCAATTATTAAGTATATAATGTTTTTAAATCTCTAATTATTTTGGAAGACTACGGGGATAATTTTAAACTAAATTATATAAGCAATATTATTCTTATTATTTTCGAGTTTAAAAACGTTATTACTTAAAATAATACGGGAAATTTTGGAGTTGGACTGCAAGGTCAACTGTTATCCACATTTTTTTAATCATCATTCGTATGAGTTTAAGCGCACTCACAGAACTGCTATGGTGCCTTGGGGGCACGATTTCAAAACCTAACTCCGAGTAGTATCCATCTTAGGAAGGCTATAAAACACTATGCTTACACTGGAATCGTACTCAGGAGTTGCGGTATGCCCCGAAAATGTTTGTTTACTGGACCACGCAGATCGCGGTTCGACCATACTATTTTAAGTATTAATTATGATATTAATTTAACACAGCAAAACTTTCATAGTCTCAGTTTTCTGATGACTACTTGCAATATAAAAACTTATATTAAAAAAAACGGCCACATGCGTGTCGAGCCACGCGCAATTTAGGGTTCCGTAGTTAACTTAAAACGGGGCCTTTTTGTTTGATACTATGAACTTATTGATTGAGTTCAAAATTTGACGGCTAATGACGTCTAAAATGTGCCCAAATAGGATACAATCATAACATTAAAAATGTTATGATTGTATTTCCCCATAATTTTACATGGTTCATAAACCTATATTTACTATTTGTAACAACATCTTTTAAATAACTTTCAATGAAATTAGGTACTGCTGGCGTTAATTTTTTCAGATATCCACGAAGAACTAATAATTACCCGGTCCCCCCGACCGGGTAATTATTAGTTCTTGACTCTAACAAAAATTAACATTTTAAAGCTTTGTACTCAGGAAACGGATACTACAACCGAAAAACGGTTTTCACATACCAGTAATGATTGTTGATTTTTAAAGTGGTAGAGCCGTGCTTTGGCCAACCTGCAGCGCGAAAATAGGCCGGCTCAACTGTTGAAGTAGCACTCTCGAAAATAGGCCGGCTCAACTGTTGAAGTAGCACTCTCGAAAATAGGCCGGCTCAACTGTTGAAGTAGCACTCTCGAAAATAGGCCGGCTCAACTGTTGAAGTAGCACTCTCGAAAATAGGCCGGCTCAACAGTTGAAGTAACTCTCGAATAGGCCAGCTCAACAGTTGAAGTAGCACTCTCGAAAATAGGCCGGCTCAACTGTTGAAGTAGCACTCTCGAAAATAGGCCGGCTTAACTGTTGAAGTAGCACTCTCGAAAATAGGCCGGCTCAACTGTTGAAGTAGCACTTTCGAAAATAGCCGGCTCAACAGTTGAAGTAGCACTCTCGAAAATAGGCCGGCTCAACTGTTGAAGTAGCACTCTCGAAAATAGGCCGGCTCAACTGTTGAAGTAGCACTCTCGAAAATAGGCCGGCTCAACTGTTGAAATAGCACTCTCGAAAATAGGCCGGCTCAACTGTTGAAGTAGCACTCTCGAAAATAGGCCGGCTCAACTGTTGAAGTAGCACTCTCGAAAATAGGCCGGCTCAACTGTTGAAGTAGCACTCGAAATAGGCCGGCTCAACTGTTGAAATAGCACTCGAGAAATAGGCCGGCTCAACTGTTGAAGTAGCACTCTCTAAAATAGGCCGGCTCAACTGTTGAAGTAGCACTCTCGAAAATAGGCCGGCTCAACTGTTGAAGTAGCACTCTCTAAAATAGGCCGGCTCAACTGTTGAAGTAGCACTCTCGAAAATAGGCCGGCTCAACTGTTGAAGTAGCACTCTCGAAAATAGGCCGGCTCAACTGTTGAAATAGCACTCTCGAAAATAGGCCGGCTCAACTGTTGAAGTAGCACTCTCTAAAATAGGCCGGCTCAACTGTTGAAGTAGCACTCTCGAAAATAGGCCGGCTCAACTGTTGAAGTAGCACTCTCTAAAATAGGCCGGCTCAACTGTTGAAGTAGCACTCTCGAAAATAGGCCGGCTCAACTGTTGAAGTAGCACTCTCTAAAATAGGCCGGCTCAACTGTTGAGTAGCACTCGAAAATAGGCCGGCTCAACTGTTGAGTGCAGCTCTCTAAAATAGGCCGGCTCAACTGTTGGAAGTAGCACTCTCGAAAATAGGCCAGCTCAACTGTTGAAAATAGCACTCTCTAAAATGGGACCGGCTCAACTGTTGAAGTAGCACTCTCAAAATAGGCCGGCTCAACTGTTGAAGTAGCACTCTCGAAAATAGGCCGGCTCAACTGTTGAAGTAGCACTCTCTAAAATAGGCCGGCTCAACTGTTGAGTAGCACTCGAAAATGAGCCGGCTCAGCTGTTGAGTAGCACTCTCGAAAATAGGCCGGCTCAACTGTTGAAGTAGCACTCTCGAAAATAGGCCAGCTCAACTGTTGAAATAGCACTCTCGAAAATAGGCCGGCTCAACTGTTGAAGTAGCACTCTAAAATAGGCCGGCTCAACTGTTGAAGTAGCACTCTCGAAAATAGGCCGGCTCAACTGTTGAAGTAGCACTCTCTCGCAACGCAGACGGGAATACAGCTTTACAGCCATACAGCTTCCATATTCATCTTGTGCAGGCACCTATCGACTGTAACCCGAGCAGGTATTTTTTATCATTAGCAAATCAAAAATCTATATGAAATCACAGTAAAACACTATTTACTGCACATTAATATGTAAGCTTTAACAAATACCCGAGAATTAATTGTGAATACTTGAGTGCATTGCTGCATCTGCACGCATTGCATTTATAGCTTAACAGATTTAAAAAGCAGTGTACAACGTTTATTTAATAATTATAAAATGGTTTTCTTTCTTTTTTTCCGTAGTATCAGAATTAAGAAAGAATAAAGATATCTCTATCGACCCGCGTACTACCTGGCGTTGTCAATTTTTAAACTCACGACTTTGATGAAAATATTTATAGACTAATTTTGAAATTGTAATGTGTATATTTATTTAATAATAATCCTTTTTTCGGCCCTCAAAAAAACGAAAAGGAAGACGAGTATGACATCTTAAAATGAACTAAACTAAGACATAAAACATTTAGAAATTAAAATGAACTTGTTTCTTTGTAAACGTCTTTTTTTTATTATATTAAGCGAAATTGTCTTTAAAAGTAAATTTTGGATAGCAAAATGGTTCATATGAAAGCAGCTTTCAATAAAAGTTATCAAGTTATTTTTATATTCTAATGTAATATAAAAATTACTTTTTGTTATAAAACTCCAAAAATTTAACAAAAAATGCTTACTTAAGAACATTTAAATAAAAAGGTTTAATTATTAAACATAATATTTTAGTAAAGTTATAAATATTTTAATAAATACTGCATTTTATTGTATGTACTTATTTAAATTTAAGTGTATTTTATTTAGATGTACTTGTTTTAATAACATTTTGCTAATCATTTTTTATGTTACAATTATTAGCAATATTTTTAAACAATTATCGATGTTAGTTTTATCTGGCCACGGCACTAAAAAGAAAGCCGTAAAAAGTATTTCATTTGGAACTAAATGTTTTATATTCAAAGTAGATATCACATTAAATTGTTGTCGATAACGACAAGAGCTATAGTGTAATTACTACTCATTATAAACCTATGAAATATACTATGTTTTATTTATTTTTTTGTGTATCGTAGGCTTATATTTTATTTTCTTTATTATGTACGGATTTTCGAATCTTTAAGTGCAAATATGTTGCAATATTGTTTAGGTTTAAGGCAGTAAAAATAAAGCGTATTTTATAATATCAGAGTATTTTTATAAGCGTTTTTGTTTTCGTCCAGTGAGTGGTTCGGATCGGTTGTTCTTGTATTTTGAAAAATGATTCGAGTGTATATAATAGTACATAAAGGTTGAAGGAAAATATTTTACAAGACAATAAATATGTTACTTTATTTATGAGCCTTGTTATTTATCAATTGTGCAAAATATTCTTGGTTCATCACATGATAGTCCCCGACCCGTGCTGGAAGGGCTAAAGACCAAGTTTCTTAATCTGTAATAAAGTCATTGCGCGTCGTCCGCGTCGCCCGCATCGGCAGTGGACTTGCTAAAACTTGACACAATTTAATTTGAAAACATTTTGAGGCAGTATCTTGTTAGCACATTTTCGGACACGAATTAAACGCGCATGCGACTAAAAAAAAGTATTTTGAACTTTTAGCTATGTCATATGCGGTGCGTACATTAAAAAATTAAAGCGGTGGATGTAGATGCTTATTCTTTAAAATCCATTTGTATGTTAGATGCATAGGTTAATGGGCAATTTTCGGACGTCATCGAGGTTTACTCGAGAGCGACCAGGCGGCAAAGCCATATCGGCGCTCCGGTCCGATGACATGGACGCTGGAATTTCGATTCCTATAAACGCCCTACGACCTAAAAGCTGGAACGGAGCTGGGTGCTGAACAACTGATTGGAGATAAAATGGGGCATGCAGTTCAAAATGGCCGAAGCTGACAACGCTCGCTCGACGAGCAGGCGCAACGGATTATGCTATGCATCACGCCTCGCGCCTGGACGCAAAGGCCGTCATTCTGACGACGTCTGGCCGAAGTACAGCGCGAATCTAGTCTTATCCACCGCTACGGACGGATTAAGGATCGTTTCCAGAACGGGCGGCAAACAAATCTCGGACTGGACTCCTGTTCTGGTCTTCTCCATTTCAACATGCTTAATATTGGTCATATTTCATTGGATGATTTTTTACATCATCTTGTTTACATTCTTTTAGTTCTCTTTTACGCAATCGGGTTTTAGTACAAGATCCCGTTGCAAGATCAGTACGCTCATCAAGTGTTGGCTAAGACCTAAGAAACATATAAATTTATGAAGGGAGAAATATATCTACCAGGGTGCCTATCAGGCTGGCCAAATATTAATTAAAATGTTATAAGTTGATTTTGGGAAAAACTTCGGTCCATCACTGAAACCAGGATATCATCCGTTACGGGCGCCATGGGCCGTTGCTGCAGCGGCTACCGGGGCAAACTGGTATGAATTGTACCGTATGCGCACATTTCATTATATATACCAAATCAATTTTTTCTAATTATGATTATATACGGTTGCTTTAGTAAATGTGACGCTGCGGCATTAAGCGCTCGGCAAGCAGAGAACATGCAGAGAAATGGATAGTGCACCAAACCTACAGCTGATCTTGCAGCGGGATCTGATTGCTATATTCCTTTATTAATTTTTACAACGCCATTAAACTAAACTAAACGATTGTTTTTTCCAGCGTTGTCGACGTCGTGACTTGTAAAAATCGTGACTAATTCCTTTTATCGATATATTGATATTAAATAGTATTGATTAATAAAAGTTGTGTAATTCTTAAATAGAGATTATTATTGTAAAATGAATTAGGAAACATCATCGTGCTTTTAAACGACCTACTCAATTATATATCACTCAATATAGTATGATATTTTTGTTTCCAACTATTTAGTCCATTCCAGATACCGGCGATTACCTGATTTCGATAATGCGGAACTGGTGGATAAATTCATCATCCAACCGTTGAGATGTTCCGAGAGTATAAAGAATCTTTCATGGGCATACTCGATGTGTGTGAAAAGACTAACCATGTCTTTGCTTTCACGTAGTCGAGTAAGAATACACCGTGGGTCATTAAACAAGACATTGGGAAATGAATTAGAATAAGGGTTGAAAGTAAAATTATTAAACCTTCTAACAAAGGTGTAACATTTTCAGTTTATTACCATTTGTAATTTCAAATTACTTGTAAGCATAGAAATTCTACATATTTTGCGGATTGCCTTTTAAAATCCTTCATCTAGATATACCACACCGCATGTTTGCAGGAAAAAAAATTTATATACATGATTTTGCTTTTGAGAGAGCTCCTCAACGATGTGTCACGGTACATCGAGTGGTTTCTAGCGCCATTTTGTACTTCGCGGTCGTCATTCTGTTTTTATATTATGGGTTCATCAAGTTGACACGACTTACTACACGATTATAAGAACTTTATCACAGCTTTATTACATGTTTTGAAAAATTTATTGGAGCGGTTGCTAATCAAATTTAAATCGTTTAGAGCCTAAAACGAAAAAGAATTCTCTAATATTTTTTTTCATTTTGAATAACTATGTAGGTTTATCTAAGTATCTATATTAGGTTTCTATAACCTAAAATGATTTTCAAAGACCTATTCAATGATACCCCACTCATATATTAAATCGACTTTAATTTTTTTGTTTTGATGCTGCCATATTGAATTTTGATTACTATTATGTCTTTAGTGAAACTCAAAAGATTAATACAAATGGATTAATGCCAAAATCGACTTAAGCGTTAGGTCTTCCGCCTCCAAACATTTATCTTATTTGATTAGATTATTTTTCATTATCTCGTTTCCTTTTTTTAGTTCACATTTAAGCTGTCGGGCTTTTTTATGTTTTCTATTATTTTTGTCATTTAGTTCTGTTTCAACAAGTTATCTACATTGCTTTCTCGTCATTAGCGATGTCAACGACGTTTCTTGTTGTAATTGTCATGATAACTTCCTTTTATCGATATAACATTATTAATTAATTATTAATATTGTATCTATTTTTCATTTATTTTTAATTAAACAATTTTTCTCTCATTGCATAAAGTAATGCTTTAGGCAACGGTCGGTAAAATCATTTTCAAAAGCAGTAAAATTCTGGGTTTGTCATTCGATTTTAAGAATGATATTGAATTATACTATAATAAAATATCTATTTTTCACATTATTAAGACTTATTATACGATTGTATAAGAACTTTATCGCACCATTATTATAAGTTTTGAAACTTTAAGTGAGAATGGTTGTTAACAAACTTCAAATCATTATAGATTCTAATTGGTCATTTAAAACGAAAACTCAACGAAGAAACCAAAAGAAATTTTCAGAACCTATTCATTGATATCCCATTTGACATAGTTCAATCATTATAATTTTTTCTTTTTTACAATATACTATTTGGTAGTCGCCATATTCAATTTTGATTGCTATCATGTGGCACTTACATGATCAAGAAAAATTGATTGACATAAGAATCATCAAAATCAGGCCACATAATTGGTCTCTAAAGCGCCACAAAGGAACAAATATAAATAAGCTGATAAACACATTACTTTTCTTTACGTCACGTAGTCGGGTAAACACAGATGGTCTGTCTGAAGATAATGGACTTCCACACCGCTTGACTGAACACCGTGATCGCTGATACTTATATCTATATTTGCACGAAGAAGATTTTTATACAATCCATTTTAGCATTTGTCCCTGACTTCATTCGCGTTGTGTCCTATTGAGCCATACTAGTACACCGATAATTTAAAAAATCTTCCAATAGTAGAAGGTAGTCTATTCCCGTTGTGAAAATATAGAGCAGCGTTTTATTTTAACATGAGCACTTGCCTCATTTTTTTTTCAAGTCGAAAGCTTGACCGATAACCGTTTCGGAGTTGAAAATGGGGCAGGGAGCGGAATCGACAGTCGGAGTCGGGACCGAAATTAGAGTCAAGAGTATGACCGGGATCGAATTCAGGAACAACATCAAAATCAGTATTAGAAACGGCACGAGATTGGGGTTGACAGTGAGATCAGTCCCGACCAGCAATCAAAGCTCATGGATTTATTATACTTTGTGCATGATGATACACTAATAAGATTTTCTTTACATTTTTCGAGAAAAACTTAAATAGTAGTTGAAAGATGCATTTTCCTCTAGGAACTGAAAAATCATAGTTTAAACGAAAAATTTTATATATACAACCGGACCTCCGAGATTTATTGCGATACCAAAACACCCCGTCATTGTGGCAAATAATGTATTTAAACTCGGTAGTGGCCCATATTTTTTAGTAGTAAAAAATATGGGCCACTACCTGAATGTCCTTGTGCAACTCATTTCCTTTAAGGAAACGCACCTATAACGCAATACAACTTACCATGTCATTTACTGGCATTTTGCTATTTTTTTTTCATGAAATCTATCGCAGCATGCACGGCCCGTCTGGTGGCGGCGCGTGAGCAGAATCTCGGATCGCGGACATTCAAATCGGCGGCGTCACACTAAACTTCCTAGTTTAGTGGCCGTAATTCAGTTACGGCGACATGTGACACTTAGTATACGATTTATGGATGGGTGTTTATTATTGGCTGATGTGCACTAGCTAGTTCACCCGGGCCTTTCACCAAATATCGAATCTCTGGTGGTATTCTATGCTCGAGTTTAGCTTGAGCTTTTTCTCATACACATACCTGCACATTAGCTAAACGACGTACTTAATCGAAATAGTAAATAAAAGTGTGTTTTAGATTTAAACAGTTGAACAAGTTATTTTATTAATCGAATACTTCGGCTTACGCATTTATATTACCTTTTAATTTACGATTCGCTTGTCTATTTCTCCTGTCCTCAGTGTATCAAATACGTATGTATTGACCTGCAAAATATTTGAACATATAACTTTAGCAGCTGTGACGTATTCAGTTGAATATTTGTAATAAATCGTTTTTTTTTTCATTTGTAAGATAAGACAATGTTTACCGATACACTTGTAAAGCCACACTATACATAATAAAAACTTCCATCGCACCAAAATTGACTGTATTCTGCGAACTTTCAAAACTTGTATTAGCCGAAATGTATACTTTAAACTAAATATGTTATTTCATTTAGGTGATTCTGGTATATCAGAAAGACAATATATGCCTAAGATTAGAGATTATGGCTACTAGATGCCATAATCGCATTGCAAAAAAATAAAGAGATCGAAATCTGTAGAAAGGGATACCAAATGAAAGCGATTTTAAATAATCATTTCATGTTCTAGAGTAATTTTGCCTCAGCACAAAAATAGGCAACTTCACCGGTGAGATACCACACTCATATAGAATACAGACGTAAAGTAATAGCTTCCACTGTTTAATTTCTTTCAGTCAGTGAAAATTCCGGTGGTCCAATTCCCTCTATCACCCCCCTCCATCAACCCATTCCCTCTCCCTAAGACATTCTATTCCTACGCAAGAGACCGGCGACACAGTAGCTTCTCTGGGGTTGCGGATGTCTACAGCCGGAGATGGCCATCTGCTATCTGGTGGGTTAAACACTCATTTGTTTTTCGAAAACGCCATTAAAAATATATTTACTTGATTGTGACGGAAAACTTATAAGTGTGCTATTCAAAAGTTTACTAAAATTTTAAAAGTAATATAAAGTTCCCGATTGCAGTCCATTTCAATTAACGTGAGAATTATGACCTAATAGCTTTTGCTTAAAAGCGATCCATGCCCAGCAGCGACACCGCCACGCTTAAGTACTGTCTAACCCAAGGTGGCGGCGCCTTTCTGTTTACATTTTACATTTCAGACATCAAACGTCCGCTCTTGGACGTATGCCTTTCCCTAGACGTACGTACGGTCCTGGGCCATTTGTAGCCAACGTAGACTTGCAACGTTCCCGAGATCGTCAGTGACCTAATGAGAGGCCGTTCCATACTCCAACATCCAATTCGAAAACGCTTCTCGAGAACCTTTCTTCTTAACGGTTATGAGCAATTTTACTTGAAATAACATTGGACACTTCAATTTACTAATTCCGTGAACTATGTCGGTCATTCTGACTCTTCTACGATTTTTCTCATTTCACATTTTATCACAAAGAAATCAATACTAATGAACCATGTTGGTATCCATATATTATTACTAGCAAAATACATCGTTCGAATACTTTTATATTTAGATACTTTTTTTTATCTTTGAATATATCGAATTTGAAGATGCCTCGTAATTTTTCCAACGCTCCCTATCAACCTGATTTTTTTTATGTAATCTCATTATCACAATTGGATTTATTCAACCGGACAGTTTGTCTGAAGTACAAAGTATTACTGAAGTGGATACAACATAGACATTCAATATAATTTTCGTTTTGTTTTTGTACATTTTTAAAACCACTGAATGACCTCGGTGCCTAAAATAGGGTTTCTAAAACGTTATTATAGGCACCCATGTAATTTTGCGGTTCTTTTATTGTGACCAAATCGTCAGCAAATCGAAGGTGAGCCACGTATTCACTATTGATGTTGATGCCGTAGTTCTTCCAATTTATAAGCTTCAAAACATCTTACAGTGCTATGGTGAGGAATTTCGGAGACATGGCATCTCCGTGTCTTACACCTGCAGTTGGCTTGATTTTTTGCATTCCTTCTGTACATGGAGTGACGTACTAGCTCTGTTACACAAACATTTCGGCATTTCTATATCTCGATAGTCAATTTGGCAGCCTTGAAGAGAATTCAGTACCACCCAGATTTTGACTTTGACAGATTTTGACTTTTTCGTAGTTATCATACTCGTACGCTAAGGGTAGCGGCCGATCATACATTGCGGTTTTTTCTATAATTTTATGAAGCATGTTGATTGACTCTACCGCAGTAGAGTCATTCTTTGAATTGAAATTTGAAGCTATAAAAAAAATTGAGGTTTTTGGTAAGCCAGCTTGTTCAGTTGGTAACTGATAAATCGGCGAATAAAACAATTTGTGATATCCCTAGAAAATAATTTAAATTACGGTGACTCAAAAACGTGATGGGTTTATAACTTTTCAACAAAGCGTTGTTCGTGTCTTGAAAAATAACATAACCACACTCCTGTTTCACAGGTATCGTTATATCTTAAAATATGACAAAATTAAATGACTTCTAAAAGATCCAAAGCATCTGTCTCCCACCCGATCTCAGAAGTTCAGATATAATTCTATACACATCAATTTTTACAACTTTATCTCGTACAGGCTGATGTTTGAAATGTTTTTTTTATATAATGTCGTTTCAGCTTAGAACAAAGATTACTAACTTTGCTGATAATAAGTTTGTGTCAATGTATATAACTGTCGACAGAAATCCTCAATCTCTATAAAATTTTGGGTTGAGACGAGATGATTATTACGGGAACATTTTAAGTCCTTTACTCGATCAGCTCTTCAACACACATTGTATTCCAGTGACGTATGTTGTGTCGCACGGCCTTCGAAATCTGTCTGTCAAATTACAGTGGCTATAATCTGTAATAATTGCTGTAAACCAACATGTCAGCTGAAGACTACAACCTAGTAGCTCGTCTTTGTATTATTAATTTTATAGTTAAATATAACCCTAAAATTAATGATACAAGCAAATGATACAAAGCACAAACTGTGTAATGAGACAGTTTGTGCCTTCTACTATGGACTGGCGTATTAATGAACCTTGATTTGACTGCATAGACATTTTTACAAATATGTTAATTACATCGTCTTTTACATTCGTCTAGGTATTTTGAGTGATTCAAAAGTTCGAGCTAAAAACTTTCGAAGTGTCAAATATTGGCAACTGTCGGACGAAGCATAGATTTCATCAGAGGAGATTTTTTTTTGCTTTAAATAAAAATTTATGATCCCTAAACAATGCAGTGATTACTGTCGGTTTTCTCTTTGTAGATAACTGAGACATCATAATATTTGCCGCTTGGACATCATAATGAAGTTTATCTCCCTTTTGCTGACCATTGGGATTGATCCAGGTCCATTTAAGATAAGGCTGCTTTCTACAAAAGGAGTATATTATTAAGGGATCCACTCTTTCCAAGAAATTGGCCAGCCGCTGCAGCCTTAAATTTGATTGCCAGATCTTAGATTATCTCATTTCCATCTCATCACATTCTTGTTTGCTTCATTTCGAGTTGCAATGCTCCATCAATGTTTTGTAGTAAGTTAGTAAATTTTTTAAAGCATTTTCGAGCTGCAAACGAGTATGCCAGCCACCTAAGAGTAGATGGTAACCGTCGCCATGGACATGCGAAAGCCCAAAGGAGTTACCAGTGCTTTGCCGGACTCTTGAATAGGACTAGGATATCTGATTAAAAAGGGAGGAGGGTGATGGAGAGAGAAGTAGGGATAATGGAGCCATCGCGACTCTCAGTCACTGGACGAAAACAGCTGCAGAAGCTACTATTTCGCATCTCTGTAATATCTCATCGGTCGATATGTATGTCTGACTTTTGAAATATTATAATACATAATCTTTACTTCATTGATAACGTGTATGGGTATATACAACTTATGCACCCATATTTTTAAATTAATAAAATATGACAGGCTGGTATGAGGCTGGCAGGTGTCAGGCAGAGATATATAATATCGCTGTGGTTATTCAAATAGTTCTTAGTTATTTGACAATATGATTTTAAAAAGAATAAATTTACATTAATATTGGCTGCATTTCTCGTTAAAAACGTCCATTCGCCTTTAACTCTCCCGCAGACGAAATATTTTTAAGTCCTTTCTTATTATGTGTTCACATTACAAAATACCTTACCAATCAGAGTTTAATGCAGCTAAAATGTAGTAATTTTCGTTCAACGATAATGAACGATGTATACATATGCTTTTTAGGACTTCGTTTTTCTAACTATGTCTATCTTAAGTTGATGTCTGTCGTGACACATATCACAAATTAAAATTTCAATTGCGTAGAAAAATCCAGCGAAACTGACGAAAATGTAAATAGAAATATCTGTCGGTGTTAGGAAGATAGAAATATTCATTATATTCTACTAGGTCAGGGAAAAACTTTATTCGTAGTTCATAAGTCAAAAGTTGTAGTAAAATGTCTTTGGCAGTGCTGTTTGTATCTGGCTAGTTTTGTTACCAGTAAATAGATGACATTTTATAAAAAGAAAAATAAAACTAAAAACAGTGTCCTGCCATTTTCCTATTGCCTTTCAGTGCACTGTAATAAGTGAATCTAACGTAAAACTTCGATACATTTTGAAGTTTTATTGTAAAACGGGAAAAATGCAGTACAAACCGCGATAAAAAATTGTGACATAAACATAAAACTGATAAAAGCGTTTTCAGCCCGGTAATTTTGATGTCAAAGAAGAACTTCGCTCGGGTCTACCTGTTACAGATAAAGTCGACGCCATTTGGGGAAAAGTAGAGCAAGATCGGCATATTAGTTCTTACGACATAACTGCAGAGCTGTAGATTGACCACAGAACAGTTTTGACCCATTCTAAAAAAGCTGAATATACAAAAATGCTCGATACTTGGATCACAAATGATATCAGTCAAAGAAATATAAGGTATCGTGTACTCATTTGTGATTCTCTATTGAAACAATAAAACCGAACCGTTTTGGAAAAGATTGATCACTGGTGATGAAAAATAAAATGGATTACCTACGACGAGAAAAAGATAATAGTCAAAAGGCAAGCAAGCGCCACAGATTATAGCGAAATCCGAATTAAATCGCAATAAGCTGATGCTATGTGTATGGTGAGATTGGAAGGGCATTATTCACTATAATCTTTCACCGTCGGGTACAACTATCAATTTGGATCTATACTGCCTATAGCTGATAAACCTTAAGCAAGAAATAGAGAAAAACGGCCGGAATTGATCAGCAGAAAGGGTGTGGTTTTTCACCGTGATAACGCCAGGTTACACACATCTTTAGGCACTCAGCAAATATTGATCGAGTTTTGTTGGGAAATGTTAATACATACATCTGACCGTGCACCCTGACTGTCAACTATTTCGCTCTCTTCAGAATTCTTTAAGCAGTGTTAGGTTAACGTCAAGAGAGGACTGTCAAAACCACTTGTCACAGTTTTTTGATCAGAAATTTCTACAACAATGAAATTATGTCACTATCTACAAAATGACAAGAAGTTGTTGAACTAAATGGTATATATATAATATGATAAAAATTATCTTGAATTTGTATATAAAATGTGAAAAAGCTTTTTCCCCTACCCTGTATATCCTGATAAGTTATTTAAAAAGAGAACTCCGCTCTGTTATACGATTTTAATACTATTTTTTTAGTTCTGATAATATTGCGCAGTCAATGAACTTGAGCGGTGTCAAGAAAAAGTTATAATTTATGCATTGAATTTGACGACAGTTTCATACTTGATTTAAAACTATGAATTCAAATAAGATCACATCGAACAGTTTGGTTGAAATTGATACGTGATAAGAGGATACAAATCTTTAACCTTTTTCTACCAGGGACTTCACTCCAAATAAACTAACGGATAAACACAACTTGTCAGTATAAAAGAGAACTGGAGGAAAACAAATTTAATTTCTTTGAGAATTCTTGTGTTGTTGCACTTCTGATGTACACGTTGTAATAATTAGACAGATCGATATAAAATAATGAATTTACTGATACAGATAATGACCAATTAAAACGTATTCCATCCATATCCACTTCGATAGTGTCAATGATATCGGCCGACCATTTGAGACCAGCGATGTATGACGACGAAACGGAGGGACATCGCTACGGCGCGCCGCCTGCACCGATAGCGCGCGGCCTCAAATAGCGCGGACGCCGGCGCCCGCGCCAGTCGCAATCGTCTTGCCATAACAAACGACCCCCCCTTGCTATCGCTCACAGAAGAGTCTCACAGGTGAGTGGGCATTCTACTGATAGTTTCGATATATTTCAAATGGACGAATACTGCGTTAAAACTTTATGTATCTACGAGAACTGATGTCGAGCAACATCTGTAATTATTTATGATAGAAGTAATATCTTCATATTTTATACATCGTTTTCGTATAAAAAAATACTGTAGAAAAAACTAGCGCGCGAGTTGAAATGAAATTGATCGGAAAATTTCTCTACTAACTTTTGCGAGAATATTGATTGTAAAAACACTCGCTTTCACAGAGATTAATCAATGCGATCGTTTCGTACTAAGTATATAGAAAAGCTGTGAAGTATCACCACTATTAAGAGACGGCCTCGCGTTCACAACTCTGATAACATCTCAGCGACTTGAGCAACTTGCGCCTCATACAAAGATATGATCACGTTTAGATACTTATAATGACTCATGTAAAGTCGGAACGATGAAACGGATTCATGTAACATGTATTATGTTATAGTCACCACGTTGACCCGACTTAGAATCTTCATTTATCCTAAACATACCGGACGTGTTCTTCACCAGGACATGAACGGTCTTCTAGGATTACTTTTACCCAGTTGAAGGCTTACCAGGAACTACATGTCTCATAAGAATATTTTCTTTCGCGTTCAATACGTAATCGATTACTTATTAAAAATAATTAAAATATGATAAAAACCGCCTTTAAAAACTTTTAAATAAATAAATAATTAGTTGGTTTTGCAGTCGGCGTTAGCTGAAGATATATAATGAATACGCTTTTTAAATCAATTTTTCGCCAATGTGCGTGAACGATTATTTTGCGCTTTTTGACTTTAATTACTTTATCTAAAACAGCTTATGTTTCTCGACAATTATTTAAGTTATATTTCATCGTTGTGATCTTTAACGGTAATTCACGTAACCGCTGTCGAATTCTGCTTTCATTCTTTGAAAAAAGTGAAAGTCGATTTCAATAAAGTTGGTTCAATCTGGTTGATCAGTTCAATCGATTTCGTCGACCGATCAATCTTACTTTTCGAATATTACCACACCTCAGAAAGCGGTGGGGCTCGAGGAACTAGTGGTAATAGTAAAGTTGCTATTCCATGTGTTCGTCCTTTCTTCACGAATCTCCATCCAGCGAACCACGTCCCCTTTTTACAAAGTCTCTTAAAAATTACCAGGTATGTGTGGCTCTCAACTGAGTGAAAACTTTGGAAGGAATACGATTGTCTGACTTAGAATGAAATAAATTATGTAGTCGACCGCACGATGAACGAACAAAGTCAGAAATTACACTAATACGAAATTTAACCACACGCTCTAATTGCCAAATTATTTCCATGTACTAAGTCTCTACAACACTTATACATGGCAGTTATACAACGCACACGCTGTAAACCAACTCATCGTACTTATGCTATTATCGCTAAAGAATTCTAATTTGTTGCCATTTACTTCTATACTAACCAATAGCATTGACACAATTAGACATCTATATTTTTTTTTTGACACCTCGTGAA
Organism: Eumeta japonica; assembly: GCA_005406025.1. NCBI lineage: Eukaryota > Metazoa > Arthropoda > Insecta > Lepidoptera > Psychidae > Eumeta > Eumeta japonica. Next base: position 101,687 of record BGZK01000750.1, read on the forward strand.
TTTAACAATACGTCAATCGCTTTAGATTTTCTATTCGATTTTCAGTCATGTCATGGTATTAAGTCATGGCATGATTTAATACTTCTTGTTAAATATTTAAGTAAGTTCACTTGACTAAAATTAGTTTTTTTTTTTAATTTAATGAATAGCGTTATTAGTTAAATATTTTAGTTGTGTTAGACCAAAAACATTGTTTAGATTAAAAAGAATAATTATTTATAAATTAAATAAATACGTTTTTCAATGATAACTATAGTTTTTTTCAATATAAAATTGGTTTTTTTTATTAGAATAGTCAATTGTTTTATATTAAGACATCTTTTTTCTTAAAAACTATTATTCTTTTTAACAGTATTTTTTTGTTAATAAATAGACGTCTAAAATCAGACCGTAAATTAAGTATTACTTCAATAAAGGGATATCTGCTTTATTAGCTAATGTAACTTGGGCAAGCCTTTAAATATTTAATAAAGTACTTTTGACCTACTGCCACAATTTGCATTAGCTAAATGTATAAAAAAACATGTCAAAAGATGCTTGTACTGTAATATTCTATTTACTTGATGTACTTAACAGAACTTCGTGAATTAAAGTAATACCTATTTTATGATGCAAATCTATACTTTAAACGTCGATCCATTAATAAAAAATATTCAATACAATAAAAGACAGTTTATACAATAATAAAAACTTGTTTGACATCAATCATTAATAGCTTATTAAAATAAATTTATGTTATTTCTAAATAATATAGTTATCTATCACATAAGACAAAAAATATTTGAGATTTTTTATTATTAAATGATACTACATTGTAATAATATTATTAACACTACATTCTAAAAGGATTTAATAACACTACATTTTAAAAATATTAAATAACAATTATTTAGTTACTGAGTAATTTATCGCTAACCACAACGTAAAGTTTAGTATTTATCTTATAATAATTCATAAATAGTTGATATTAATTAATTTTAAACGACTGTTCTGTACTACTTCAACTGAACATGATTCATTGTGAACCACAAAACTTATGATACACGAAAAAAAATGCATCTTTACCATTTCTCTCCATTAAAATATTTAAAGTTTTACAGCAAGTGGATAAACCGCATTCATATTTTATAATAAAGGATAATAACACTGTGCCCAATGTCATTAATACCGAGCCATTTCGGAGCCGCCAATCCTTAGTCTTCTACTTCACACTAATTTTATTTTTCCAAACCAACTTAGTTATAATATTTTTTTACCCCTAATTGTGTTTAAAGTTAAAACTTAAAAAAAAAACGAAACGTAAAATCAAAACAAAATAACCCTACTTTAGAAGGGTTTGATAGTTTCCGTTGGCGATAAAAATAATATCACTCAATCAATAAGACCACATCCTTACATTGAAATTGATTACTTTAATAAGAGCTTCATTTATAAGTTCGAATGCAGTTTGATAGGTGTCTGGACCAATAAGCGAATACAATAACTATACACACAAAAGATACAAGAATATCAATAAATTTTTACTCTTTTTAAGTCTTTTAAGACAGCTAACTAAAATAAAAATAATATGATTGAAAAATATGCTACTGCATTTTAATAATGAACAGGATATTGTTCGTATAATTCATAGTAAATTTGTGTAACTTGATGTGGAATCGTCGAACATTTTGGACTCAAGGAACGTGTCTTACGATATTTATTGACATTACTAAAGCATTTGACACAATATCGATTACTAATCTGATCAACACACTGAAAAGTGTTTAAGGTGTTGTTTATCGCAATACTGCTGTAAACGCTACATGATGTTTTGTTAAATACCTAGCTTGGCTGCCTAGCGGTTGATCTTCTAGCTAAATTTCTCATATGCACGTTCTATAGATATCCTATACTCAAGCAACAGTCTTTCACAATTCTAGAATAACCATACAATTTCAAAACGAAGTCTTAGCAACATGCTATCTGATTATGGACATATGTTATCATTATCGTCAAATTTTATGTACATTATGGAAAATCTCTGTTGGTACTCACTCAGCGAAATTAGGCTTACAGCTTAGAAGTTGGATGGCGCCACTAACTACCTACACGTTATCTTCAAAATGCGTATAACGTAATTTATAATTGTACTAACCGGAACTGCAAGCCGATCGACCTGTTTATTCCTTCACACGTGCCGCACCACGCCAGTTATATAAAAAATATCTTTATTTCGTAGGTTATAATAGAACACTTGAAATACGTCATAACATTTAAAGAACGTACAGCTTTTTTTTTTAATTACCACTTTTATTTAAAAGTACCACTCGTTCGTAAGGCAGTTATCCCTCTAGATCAATGTTCAAGAAATTTGAAGGTAACTCTTTTCAAACCAAAATTATATAAAAATACAATCATGTATAAAACTTTTGTAACAAAAATAAACCTGCAGATAGTCGAGATCGTTATGTCCATTTATCTTTTAAATATTCAGAGATTGTATAATACCATTTTTTGCAAAATGTTTGCTTAATAAATACTTTAAGTTTGTGTGAGTGTAAACTTTGTACATCCTCCTTATTGAACATTCGTTCACGGAACCCCCTAAATGAGTTCGCGACCTTATGCAGTCGACTAATATGTAACCACAGTTTATTTTTATTTCTAGTATTGAAATTATGTCTATTACAATTTCTATCTACATATCTTAATTTTTTTTCTTACGCATATTAAATTTTAGTAAATAAACTGTGTCCCCGCAATCAAAATTCCAATTTCTTTAAACTTATTTCTAAGAGAAACACCTTAAATTGGACGAATAGCCCGCTTTTGCAAAACGAAAATTCTATAAACATCCGCAGCATGTCCCCAAAGGAGGATGCCATATTACATCAAGCTGTGGAAACAGCCAAAATAAACCAATCTGGCGGTTTCGATATCGGAAGCACGTCTTATCTTTTTAATTACAAATGCAGCAGAGCGAAGACTTTTCGCCAACTCACCAACATGAGAACCCCACTGAATTTTATTATCTAACTAAAGCAATACTGAGGTATACAGTAGCGTCAACAAACTTCAATCCCTCGTTTCTTGTTAAACTAAAAGCAGATCCATTTTTTACATTCAAAACTCAGAACTTCAAACACTTTGTTTTCTACCTATTAAGAAGTAAATTATTTACTTACAGTAAACCGTTTTTCAGTTCTGGAGATAACAATGTTCACATCGTCATAATCAAGTTGATGTCTTTTAATATAAAGAGGTAATATCTGTAAATAGTAATACTATCTCATGAATATCCTTAACAAGGCTAGGTAAGTCATTAATATAAACTAAAAACAAAATTAGACCTAGGATCGATCCCTGTGGCACTCCCATGCGGCCCACGGATCCAAACGATCACATGTTATTAACATCGACCCTCTGAATGCTCAGTCAAATTTAATGTTAGAAGGTCGAATGCATGGCCCTTAATTTCATAATAAATGTATCGTAATTCACACATTCAAATGCCTTGGAGAGATCACAAAACAGTCCAATGGCATTCCACAAAAAGCTTTAAAAATTTTTCAACAAGCTCAACACCAGAATTGAGTGACCCCGTGTGAAACCGAAATGTTTTTTAAAAATTAAGATATTAACATAAAAATGTAGTAGATTTTGATTTACAATCAACTTTTCAAAAATTTTACTTAATTTTAGGAAGTACAGAGATTAGCTTAAAGTTGGCGGGGTTCAATTTACTACCGCCTTTGAATATCGGAGCATCTTTACTTTCTTTTATCTATCTTTCTTTCATCTTTGCTTTTCTTTTACTAAGAAACACGCCATCATCCAAACATTTATTGAAGAGAAACACCAAATGTGATACAATACGATCAATGAGGGGGTTTATAATTTTAACTGACAGACCCTGGAGATCAGCAGTCTTTTTCATACTCAACGACTTAAATGCTTTTATAATGTCTTCGAAATTCAAATATTTAAATTCTTAATTAATGTTGATAAGCGGAATGTTTTCCCTCAGTAATGATTCAGCGAGAGCGAGACATGAATGAAGAGATTTGATGGTCACAACAGGAACATCAATTGAAATGTTTCAAAACCTTTTTTCTTTCTTCAAGTTCTATCTCTTTTAGAATTGTATCATTTATCTTAAGTTGAAAGTCAATATCGCGATTTTAATTTTACCAATTTCGTTCTTTATAACACTTCAAGTTGTTTTCATTAAGTATTTAATGTTCTTTATTTTAATTTTAATAAAGTCGTTTTAGCCGCGATGCAAACACGTTTAAAAGTTGGTGAATAGTGTTTAACATACTCAGCAAATCTCTCGCTTTTATCATAAGTATTTTCTTTTGTCATAAAGGTCATACAACCTTTTTCTAGTTTTGTATATTCCTACTGTTGCCCTATGGTTGTTGGATGTGGTATAATGGTATACATAATGATATACATTTAATTTCAGTACCAATGGCAATTGTAATATCAATATTGACTTTTTGTAATAAAGGAACGATTTTGTTACGTATTAACGTCACAGGTGTATGAGTAACAATCAAATTTAATGAGAAAGACGCAAGGATGGCGTAAAATATTGTTTTTTGTAGATGTAGTGTTTTTAACTTATGTTCTCATGAACAAAACAAACAATGATAATTAAGAAAAAACAATGAAAACTTTACAATAAAATGGCAATTAACAAAACGACATAAGAATGTAAAAGGAAAACGAAAAGCGCTAATCAAAAAGTACATAACGATTTTTTTATGGTGAAAATTATATATCAAGTACTATAAAATAAATATGTAACTGTCTCATACTACATTATCATACTGTAAGTTGTAAAAGCCAAGTCGAAGAATGCGTTGCCATTATTTCAACTAATTAACCGATCAAAGGCATCTCTATGGCAAGAAAAGATCGAAACATAGTGGTGTAACATGAAGTTTTAATTTAGGGTACTCGTTTGATAGTTTGGTTCAGTTAAATTTTGCAATTTCTGAAATGGATCAAAAAAAGAAAGTAAGCGGTCATGAAAGATGGTACATTTTGATGCACGAGCTGCCGGTGGGGGCCTCCAGCCACCGGAATTAGAAGCCACACGCTCTCCCGAGTAATAAGTACTCATTTCTATTACACCTGCGAGAAAATAAGAAACGAATTCTTTCTTTGAATTATATATTAAAACAACCACAATCATTACAAGGACCTTATCTTATGAATAAAGCTATTCTAAGCTATCGGCTACTCGCGGCTGCCGCCTCACTTGCTTAATAGCTAGTACCTTTTACAAAGAGAAATGGAGAGAGATTCGCTGGGAGACGAATGGAAGGGGCATAACGCTATTTTGTTATGTAACAGTGTCTGCTAACACCTCCCGCGGCAGCGTTAAGGAACTGTGTTCCGATAATGGCTCCATTATTTGTCATTCAATGGTACGCTTAGGTCGTTCTTTATATTCATCGCAAACGAAAGCCTGTCCATTCGCCGCCCGGTCTCGGCGAGCGTCGACTTCGCTTTGGTCTTACGCCACTCTAGTGTTACTGCTATTAACGAAACTTGACAGAATTTTAATTATCACAAAAAACCAATTACGAAAATGTGGCGAGGATCGAGGTAATTCAAGCTGGTCTGCGTAATCGATTTGGTTAAAGTAAATAAATTGTGTGTGCATTTATGTAATAAAATATACGTTAAGTAGATAAAATCTGTACATGTGTACAAAGGCTTATTTACATGTATGTTTCACAAAAATTGTCAAGTAGAATTATTGTAGGTGCAAATTTTTGAAGGCATGTCTATCGAAAAAAAGGTACTATAACTAAAAAAACATTAGATAAAAAACCTTCTGTGCGCGAGCCCGTCACCCTCACAACCGATTAAGGAACTCGATTTCGATCAAATTTGATAGAATTATGATGTAAATCGTTATAGAGTTGTCAAATATATTTTGCAGAAGAAAATTTGCTGTTTTGTCTAAACCACTTTGGGAGAATGTTGGCATAAAAAAAATATTCTATAATTATATACTTGAATATAACAATGTCGTTCTTTATGGTTTATTAACACATACACAGGAAGTTTTAAATTAATTTCCGACGTTTTATATATTAATATCCTAATTAGTTTTGAATTAGTTCTTTTTCCATATTTTCATCTTATTTATGAATTCAATTACCGTAATGCATAAAACATTGCCGACGAAGTTGCCAAGTCGGCCGCGAGTACACTAAAACTAACCACATACATTCTGCTCAGTATCGCAATACAGGATGCGCCCACGCCGGTCGCACCGTAAGTGGATGACTTAATTTCCATAAACATTTTCTTTTCTCCAGTCACTTGTCCATCAACAACATCTCGGAGTTCCTGCACGTCGATATTATTCAGTCGATGTCGGCGCAGTGAAAACAACAAATAAGTAGGTCGAAATGATCTATTAAATCACGGAAAAAAGTTATTTCGTATTTGATAAGTAAAAAGTTGTAGTAAAATGTCTTTGGCAGTGCTGTTTGTATCTGGCTAGTATTGATACCACTAAATAGATGACATTTTATAAAAAGAAAAATAAAAACTTAAAAGTGTGTTCCGCCATTTTTCTATTGTTTTTCTGTCCACCAAAATGCGTCAATCTAAAGTTGAAATCCGATACATTTTGAAGTTTTGCTACAAAAAAGGAATAAATGCGACACAAGCTACAAAAAGAAATTTGTGACGTTTATGAACTTAATTCTGTGTCGGTAGGAGTAGCACAAAATTGGTTCAAGCTTTTTCAGTCCGGTAATTTTGACGTCAAACATGAACCTTGCTCGGGTCAACCTGCTATGGATAAAGTCGATGCCATTTTGGGAAAAGTAGAGCGAGACCGGCATATTAGTTCTTGTGACATAGCTGAAGAGCTATGAATTAACCACAAAATAATTTCAAAACTGTTTTGTGGTCATCCACAACTCTTTCGACTGGGTCAATTGCTTCTAAAAAAGCTGGATGCATAAAAAAGCATGATACTTGGATCCCACACGAGCTTTCTGAAAGAAATCTAATTTATTGTGTACTCATTTGCAATTCTCCATTAAAACGTTATAAAACCACACCGTTTTTTAAAAGATTGATCATTGGTGATGAAAATGGATTACCTACGACGAGAAAGTGCGAAAAAGATCATAGTCATAAGCCAAGCAAGGTCCACAGACTATAGCGAAACTCGGATTAATTCGCAATAAGATAATGCTTTGTGTATGGTAGATCGAATGAGAATATTTACTATGAACTATTTGTCGCCGGGCAAAACTATTAATTCACATTTCTACTGCCAATAACTAATGTGACTCAAGCAAGAAGTGCAGAAAAAGCGGTCGGAATCAATCAACAGAAATGATGTGGTTTTTTACCATGATAACGTCTTATCGTCGATCAACGCGCACATATTCAACCACTCAGCGAGTATTGAAAGCGCTTGGTTAGGAAGTGTTAATGTATCTACCACATAGCTCTGACCTTGCACCCTCAGATTTTAGCCTGTTTCAGTCTCTTCAGAATTCTTCATATAGTGTTAACATCTTAGTGTGTGTGTGTGTGTGTGTGTGTGTGTGTGTGTGTGTGCGTGCGTGCGTGCTGTGCGCGTGCGTGCGTGCGTGCGTGCGTGCTTGCGTGTGCGCTTGCGCGCATACGTGCGTGCGTGCATGCATGTAATAAAATGATGGAACATATCTTAAATTTGTAGGTAAATACGAGAAAACTTTTTCCCCGACCTTATATATTATTGCTAGATAGGAATACGTATATAGGATTCTAAACAAACAACGAGCACGGCTCTTGACATCGCACGCTGATTGACTTTGAACTTGGTTACAACCTTGTCTGTAAGGTACCGCGTCTGACGCCCACGCGCGGCCTCCGGCGACACGTATTATTCACACTTTTCTCAGACGTCTTCAGACGATGAGGGATACGGGACTCGAAGGTGCCCCGTGAGCCGAATGTTTTGACAATCTCTTTACTGGCTATCCTGTGCAATTTTGTTATCACTGCGAAAAAAAAAGTTTCTTCACTATTCTCATTTTAAATACTTTTTTCTTAATCATTTTTATGACACTTCTCTACATTAATGTATTTGTCTACGGTGGGACTGTTTATGTCGTTCAATCATATCTTGATGTTTCGTCGCGTTGAAAGCGGGCGCGTGTACATCTGATGACAAAGCCATGACTTGATGATTTTGACTCAATGCTACAGTGTGGACGGGCACAGCTAAGTAAACACTTTTGCGGGCAATATAGCTTCAATGAGCGCATATGTCCATAGTGCTTGCTGTTTAATGTAATGCAAATAGGGCTAGACGTCGCACTGGGGGCACTATTTCCTTTTAAAGTTGATAGAACTCTTCAATAGTTAATGGTATCGACTATGCTTACGTATGCTATGAAAATTATTATAAATTGTAACATTGAGCATACGTTCTTTATAACCCTTATTATTTTTATGTAATTGTTATTAAATAAAAATTAAATCGGCTTTGGATATTCAATACCTCATTGTTAAAATATTAATGCTCCTTAAAAGGTCGTTTATGAAAAAAATCCATAAGAATAACTTTAAGAAAAACTAAAAAACCACAATCATATTTATTTTTCAAATAAATTTTATTGGACATGTATGGAACACGATATTAAAAATATTAATTAAAGTTTGTTTATACGTTTCTTTATGTGTATGAGACGAATTCGAGGATACTGGACCGACTTGAAAATCGTTCTGCTGTAAAGTTACATCGTTTTATGAGGACTAAGCGACCTTGAAAGAAATCGATAGTAAACACAATGACGTGTCAATTAGTGGATGATCTATGTAGAATGTTTTGTATCGTCTTACAGGACTTAGTCCGTACTGGTTTATTGCGACATGAGGTAGAAATCATAGTAAAATAATTCACCTCTAAACTGCTCCGGTCACGCCCTTTGCGACTGAACTAAGTGGCCAAGTCGGTTTTCAATATACGACGGCACCGTCGCATTATGAATGTTATGTATTGTTTACTACTGCGCATTTGTATACATTTTATTCCGCTTTTTATCTTTTACGGATATTTGAGGAAAAGTTATGCGGCGTTACATCGATGACTGCGACGGACGCGCGCAGCGGGCTAGCGGAGCCGCTCCGTACTATCGAAGAAGGAACGTTAAAATTATTTAGAATGGACCCTATGACTAGGAGAGGTCGAGGGCCGATATGTCAAAATTCCCTTCCCTAGCTAAACCACAAAACAAGATTACGAGTTATTGCGGTGCAGCTGCAGAACCGCGACGCTATCGGCCGGCCGCCGCACGCGATAGCGCCGCCGGGGCCCGCGGGCCGCTCCGCCGGCACTACACGCACGGCAGTCCCACGCCGGCGTTCGTTCGTGGTGAACGTGTCGGTTATTGCAGTAAAGTACAGTTCAATACGGTCGCGAACCGCCGCTCCGACGCGTTGTTAAACGGAACAAGTCGATAGTCGCACCGACCGTTGCCGCTGACGCCGGCCACCTGTCCGAGACCACATATCGCGTTTCAGGTAAATAAATTTCCGTCTCGGAACTAAACGGTTAAGGGATTTTCGCGCCATCGACTAGCCCATGTTTGTTTATCAGCCGTATGTTTGTATATCTGTTAGAAAATTAAACAAGATAGAATTATAATTCGATTTGTTGACTAGGTACATGTTTTAGTTTAGGTATTCGGAATACATGTGCATTTATGTACTAGAGAATTGTAAGCGCGAGATACAAAACAACGCCAACGGGCAATGAGAGCTCCTGAGGCGGCTGTCACTTCTTGTGTAACTAGTTTTGCAAGGTCTCTACCCTACGAGTTGCGTTACTTAATTTGTTGTGTTTTGTAAGTCGGTACTCAGTATTGCTTGATATATTTCTAATTCCGAAATGTTGACCACGCACGTGATGTGACGTATTATAAACAATAGGCCGTTCTTTGTTATGCAAGTAGTACAATCATTCTTTCGTAGTTTAGGTACCTACCTAATGCATAATTTAAAGGAACTCTAGACGATTTTCATTATTTAATAATAAAAATCAGAAGATGGCGTTCTAGAGTCAACCTACCTAGAGTTATTCTATGATAATTTTAACAAAGATGATTACATCAAAATCGACTACCATTAAATTCAAATTAGTTCTACCCGACTGCCAAGAACAGGTATTGTTTTGGATTAAGTATACGGCCTATCAATAGTTACTCCTTTCGTTATCGGTCCTCCGTTGCACTAGTAGGTGTTAGGATACATTGTCTCGATGGACATTCGCATCCATACCGACATATTTATGCGTATATCTGATAAGTTGAATACCGACGGACAAATCGACATCCGTCGTTATTTACTCCGATCATCTAGCAAAATTGTAAGTTTTTTTTACCTTTTTTTTGTGTCAGCAGCACTAAAAATTAGGCCGCTTCATGGGCTCGCTGAATGCAAGGGCAGATTCAGCCTTCGACTCAGCGAGGGGTCACGTAGTCGTGATTCAGCCAGGACAAGCTCTAATTCGATCACAACAATAAGACAAATACCCAGCTCAGGAGGGGCCATGACCCCCATGATTCCCCTGCGTTCGCCCTTACCTGGATGTAGCGAAAGGCGGCTGCGGGACTGCCATAAAAATATCGCATCGTTCGATAACCGACTTAGTCGTCGTAAGTTAGATCTCGAACTCGCTGACCCCCGCGCTGGCCACCAACTCTAAGGCTCTAAGCCCTGGCACTTGGCAGCGCGAGCGCGGGCGCGCCCGGCGGTGCGCGTCGGCGCTTGTGGCCTTTATCATACCTAATAACTGCCATCAGTTCCGGCATTGACGGCCGGCCGCTTTGGGTAAACGCGCGATGTGAAAGAGGTGAATACTCGTTTAAATTGTTTTGTAAATACTAAAAGTAGGTCCTAAAACACATGAGAGAAAAAATGTTGTTGATGATATTAGTATGTGTATCGGTAACATCTGAATTATAATTTATTAACTTTTGCCTGTAGTTTCACTCAAACTTGCTTGGTCGCAAAATAAATATTAAATACCTATCTACATTTAACAAATGTCTCAAAAAGCGCTCTTCAATTGACGTAATGATAAATTTTGTTTGTCAATAAAGACGTTAATGAACATTCGCACATTGAGCCTCTTAATTGAATTCAAAACTTTTTACAGTAAACCGACATAGAAATCAGAGTTTATTTTACTTCTACTTTTCGATTCATGTCCTATTGTTATTAAACAGTTCTAAATCTTTTCCTACAATTGTTTTGCCCAATTGGATTGCATCGTTTCGTTACGGAGTTTCTATGAGCACTTTCCGATTTCATCATCAGGACCCTGAACATCGTCTAGGATCAAAGTCCTTGTGAACGCAAATCAAAAGAGCCCAAACTCGACGGGTTTGCGTCATTCCATTATAAAGTTCCCAAAATTGCCTTCTGGCTTTATCGTCGAATCAGCTCTATGACATCATTATCTTGCATTTTTTTCCAATTTACATATGCACACAAAATCTCATCTCCATCAAACACTGAGAAGTGAGTAAAATTCAATTTTCAAGATTTGATTATCCACAGAGAGACATCAGGTGAAAGTAAATAATAGCTTATAAGAAAGAGCTGATTCTTCATATCGTACTAAAATCCTACCAAAGTCGTATTTTATAATTGGAAATGAGAATTTGTGTATACAAATATTATTATTTTTGAGTTAGATTATTTGTAACAAAGAAATCTCTCAAATTGTGTTGTTGTCTTTAGATTGCGTAAAGAACTATCATCTGCCAACAGTACACTCTCATGAACATCGCCAAAGAGGTTGGGGAAAAGCCAATACAAACTGAAAATAGAAGCGGAACAGACTGTTTTATCTCTGAGTTCTCCCACCATGGACTGTGGATCCAGACGATCACATGCCACTAACATCAACCTTCTCATTTATTTTCTCTATTATCTAGACACGCGGGAGCGTGTCAAGCCAAGTTCAAGCAAAGGAACTGGCCAGCCAGCGCCGAGTGTAATATTACACGAAACACTTGGTGCCACTTTTGACCCTTCTATTTTGAGTTATAGACGTAACGTAAACACATAAAACTACGTGTCTTTAATTATATCCATCCAAATCCATCCAAATAACGACATCTAGAAGCCCAAATTTCATGAAGCTAGCTCAAACGTTTAGTAAAGATATGAAGGTCAAAAGTCGTAAATTTTACCACTGATTGAATGACTGCTATATAGTACCTAAATCTAACCTACTTCCAGATGACCTAGAAGAATGAAATTTGGAATCCAGCTCGGTAATTGTGTGTAAGCGTAGGAAAAACCTAAAATAATAACAAAGTTAAAAAATAGAGTGTCCTCAAACTTTTTTTATTGTAGCGTTGGAACCGCAACAACGTTACAAGCAGCTATTTGAAACTATCCCAATATATGTATTATTGTATTTGCTATATAACAGAAATATAAAAATTAAGTTAAGTCAAAAAATAAGTGGTGTCCCTATACAAAAAAACTTGTAATACGCGCTAAACAACCGGCCAACGATGTCTCGTCGGCGACGCGCGGCACCACATAATTATACACAGAACAGAAGTAAATCTACATAAAAGCACTCCCGAGCAGCACCGTTTACTAATACCGATTTAGTTATATATTGTTTTATAACATTTATGTTCATCCTGCTTCTTTCTCAACGATGAATCAAATGATTGTCATACTATAACCACAAACGTTTTTCGTGCCTAAACCAGTAACAGTATAAAAGTAAAGTAAAAATGGCTTACGCTATAACCATCCACAAATCACGAGGACTTAGTCTGGACAAAAAAACACGTGTGGCACTCGGGGACTGCCGCGGTAAAGCTATTGCATAGTATTTTTTATCAACTTATGCAAATATAATTATTTATTTATTTTATTTATGCAGTATTTTTTTTGAGGAGGTGCCCTAACGCCGAAACTCTAAGCAGGAATGAATCACCAGATTGCGGGGCGAAGAGGGTGATTACGCGTGCGCAGTAACGCCGATACAACCAATGCCACCTAGAGACGAGTTGCTGAACTAAAGAGACAAGCGTGATATTTCAAAAAAGTCATTAAAAGTTTGCTATTCATCGATAGATGCCAAAAGTATAAAAAGTATTACCGCTGTGCCAGTCGGAGTGGGGGGTGTTAGGTTATTTTCGTTACGGAATTTCTGGATTCGGTCTCCACGCTCAAGGCCCGCGATAGAAGCTATGCAATAGCTTAAAAATGTGAGATCTTAAAGTAGGTTAGATTTGACTTGGCCAGTTTTATCAGAATTAAAATATATATATATATATATATATATATATATATATATATATATATATATATATATATATATATATGTGTGTTGAATAAGTTTATAAAATGACTGATCTAATGAAAACTGGCCAAGTCAAATTTAACGTACTTTAAGATCTCATTTTTATGAATAACAGCAATTATAGGTATCCAATAAAGCAAAGAAATAGAATTTAATACTTGTTCATAATGTTATTTTGTTCCTATAAATACATATTTGGATTTTGCATAGAACTTGGCACTCATTTAGATCTCCATTCTTTTTGCGGCGAAGCCCACAGCCAAGGATAATGTTTGTATTGAACTTGGCTCTCCTTTTTTACATTTATGTTTTTGGTGAGATTATAAACTCGCCAATTTCCCAGAAAGGCAAACAGAGACTACATATTTGAGATACACATGGTAACCTTCGCATATCTCTTGTGTCACTGAAATCCATCTATCGTTTCATGATAGCTGTTTCGGGTGCTTGCAAATTGGCCCTTTTTTAAAATACTACCCATTTGGTCGGCGTAGAATTTTGTAGAGCGACCTTTGCCAACCTTTTCATCGCACACACGCGCTCTACAAGTTTGTTTTGGCAGTATACTTTCATTTATCCTTTGTCAAAATACCGCAACATAATTTTTTCTATTTTTCTAAATTCTGTTTTATATACTGCATTAAAACTATCCTTTATATCAATCTGAACTAGAACCGAGTTTCATCAAGTTTCAAGTGACTGACCCTGAACTCGATTCCGGTTTAAGTCTTAATACCAACCGCGTTACCGATAAGTGAAACAATTAAAAACTCTTATTTATATATAATCAAAAGGGATTTCCTCAATTACTAAGGGATACTAGAGCAGGAATACATATTTTAATTACGTATCAATAATACAGACTATGTTTTGGTGCGCAAAAGCAAATTTCGTTGGAACCGATTGATGTGTTGAGCCGTGAGAACAAAATATGTAAACAATTAATTTTTCAAATCTAAACGGGTAGGTACGTTCTTGATACATTACTTAAGATCATTAGCGAAGGTCATTTGACTGTTTGAATGTCTCATCGTCCCTGTCCACCCAAATATGTATTTTATAATTTATTTGTTTTTATAGTTAAATGTGTCGATATGTTTTTTGTTTATGTAAAAGATATGAAGTGAGTAAAATCAAAATAACCTCTGCTCGGATATAATCGAATCGGCTACAAATAAAATCGATGTAACACTACTCTATGGTGATAGTGCATCGATTTTGTTCACAGCAGCCCTATCGTAAAATGAAAGTTAAAACTATTTTATATTAAATTTATTCGAAAAGAATGCAATACATGCGTTCTTTGACGCACCGTTAAACTCGGTGACCTCCAAAGCCACTACGAGGTATCATAACTCGAAGTCTTCCATTTTTATTGATGTTAATGTAGATTTTGACGGTCATTAAAATTAACTATTTAAAATTCAAAATTCATTAACTACTATTACGTGAATAAAAAAAACTTTCAATCGAAACCGTATGAAGGCGTACCTTAAACGGCTGCATACTTTTAAAACCGTAATATCGGCGTGAATATTTGTTTATGTGTCGGCCGAGACTACCTATGAATATTAATTAACAGTATAGCGCCGCTGCGGGCGCGCCGTACCGACACAGTCGGCCATTTAATGTGGAACGCAAACACAGCTGGAGCGAACGCTGCGTCAGCGCACGCTGGAAAATATATTAAAATCTAAATTCCATTTTAAAGATTAGCAACAGTCACAACGAATAGATGCCATTTCCCTGTTTAATATTGCAACCAACGGATACGTACTTGTATGATTAGTCGAATAAATCCAGACGCGAGAGAAACCGGTTTAGAATCGAGCTGCGCGGGCGCCGCGTCCTTGCGCAACGTCGGCCGCGTAACCGCTATCTGTACGTACACAAAGAAGCGACATACGAACTTCATGCGCTGTCAGAAACTGCCGATTCATTCGAACGGCTCGGCGCTCACCTGCCGCAAGCGCGAAAGTTGTCGCTGGGTTTTCGGTTATGTAACGACCCCGACGTCATTTCGAGTATTTTTTAATTTGGACCTGTCGCTCGGCGAGTACCCGACGCCTGCGCGCGTCAAGTTACGTGTTGTTACAGAACCTGAAATATTTACACAACGTTGTTGAAACTTTTTTCAGGCATAAATTTCGTAAGTCTATTCAAGATTAAAATTTAACAATTGTAAATTAACCTACAATCAATAAATTTTAATCTTACGGGGACTCCACCGTACCCTTGAACGGATAATTGTGAAATCTAACGGTGTCGTGCACGTTTGCCGGACGATCACAGCAGAGTCACCTTTTATATAATATATCGTCCATTATCATTGCCTTATACATTATGCAATGCGTAATCTGGATAACGGACAAAAAATTCGGTGTGGTATAGATTACAATGAAAAACGAAGTGACACGCACAGACTTCGAATTACACGCGTATATCACTATAGTATATTTATACTGGATTACATTCCGGCTGCATCCAGGCATTAATAAAAAAAAAATCAGCTCAGAAAAACGAGCCGAAGAACGCACCGATATTTTTTATAGGATTTGTAAATGGCAAACGAGCATGCTGGCCGCCTGAAACAAAATGCTCTTTTCTTGAAAACTCCCTTGTCACGGTTGGTCGGATATACCTGTGATGGTAAATCGTTCAAAACTTTACCGTACATGGCAGAAAAATCCGCATAAAGCGTACGGTGGTAGAACGTCAGTCATAAAGATGATGATGATGGCAGAAAAATCCACATAAAGCGTACGGTGGTAGAACGCCAGCCATAAAGATGGTGATGATGGCAGAAAAATCCACATAAAGCGTACGGTGGTAGAACGCCAGCCATAAAGATGGTGATGATGGCAGAAAAATCCACATAAAGCGTACGGTGGTAGAACGCCAGCCATAAAGATGGTGATGATGGCAGAAAAATCCACATAAAGCGTACGGTGGTAGAACGCCAGCCATAAAGATGGTGATGATGGCAGAAAAATCCACATAAAGCGTACGGTGGTAGAACGCCAGCCATAAAGATGGTGATGATGGCAGAAAGATCTGCATAGAGCGTACGGTAGTAGAACGCCAGCCATAAAGATGGTGATGATGGCAGAAAGATCTGCATAGAACGTACGGTGGTAGAACGTCAGTCATAAAGATGGTGATGATGGCAGAAAAATCCACATAAAGCGTACGGTGGTAGAACGCCAGCCATAAAGATGGTGATGATGGCAGAAAGATCCGCATAAAGCATACGGTGGTAGAATGCCAGCCATAAAGATGGTGATGATGGCAGAAAGATCTGCATAGAACGTACGGTGGTAGAACGCCAGCCATAAAGATGGTGATGATGGCAGAAAGATCCGCATAAAGCATACGGTGGTAGAATGCCAGCCATAAAGATGGTGATGATGGCAGAAAGATCTGCATAGAGTGTACGGTGGTAGAACGTCAGCCATAAAGATGGTGATGATGGTAGAAAGATCCGCATAAAGCATACGGTGGTAGATTGCCAGCCATAAAGATGGTGATGATGGCAGAAAGATCTGCATAGAGCGTACGGTGGTAGAACGTCAGCCATAAAGATGGTGATGATGGCAGAAAAATCCATATAAAGCGTACGGTGGTAGAACGCCAGCCATAAAGATGGTGATGATGGCAGAAAGATCCGCATAAAGCATACGGTGGTAGAATGCCAGCCATAAAGATGGTGATGATGGCAGAAAGATCTGCATAGAGCGTACGGTGGTAGAACGTCAGCCATAAAGATGGTGATGATGGCAGAAAAATCCACATAAAGCGTACGGTGGTAGAACGCCAGCCATAAAGATGGTGATGATGGCAGAAAAGATCCGCATAAAGCATACGGTGGTAGAATGCCAGCCATAAAGATGGATGATGATGGCAGAAAGATCTGCATAGAGCGTACGGTGGTAGAACGTCAGCCATAAAATGGTGATGATGGCAGAAAGATCCGCATAAAAGCATACGGTGGTAGAATGCCAGCTATAAAGATGGTGATGATGGCAGAAAGATCTGCATAGAGCGTACGGTGGTAGAACGTCAGCCATAAAGATGGTGATGATGGCAGAAAAATCCACATAAAGCACGGTGGTAGAACGCCAGCCATAAAGATGGTGATGATGGAAAGATCCGCATAAAGCATACGGTGGTAGATGCCAGCCATAAAGATGGTGATGATGGCAGAAAGATCTGCATGGAGCGTACGGTGGTAGAACGTCAGCCATAAAGATGGTGATGCAGAAAAATCCACATAAAGCGTACGGTGGTAGAACGCCAGCCATAAAGATGGTGATGATGGCAGAAAGATCCATAAAGCATACGGTGTGGTAGAATGCCAGCCATAAAGATGGTGATGATGGCAGAAAGATCTGCATAGAGCGTACGGTGGTAGAACGCCAGCCATAAAGATGGTGATGATGGCAGAAAAATCCGCATAAAGCATACGGTAGTAGAATGCCAGCCATAAAGATGGTGATGATGGCAGAAAGATCTGCATAGAGCGTACGGTGGTAGAATGCCAGCCATAAAGATGGTGATGATGGCAGAAAGATCTGCATAGAGCGTACGGTGGTAGAACGCCAGTCATAAAGTTGGTGATGATGGCAGAAAGATCTGCATAGAGCGTACGGTGGTAGAACGCCAGCCATAAAGATGGTGATGATGGCAGAAAGATCTGCATAGAGCGTACGGTGGTAGAATGCCAGCCATAAAGATGGTGATGATGGCAGAAAGATCCGCATAAAGCATACGGTGGTAGAATGCCAGCCATAAAGATGGTGATGATGGCAGAAAGATCTGCATAGAGCGTACGGTGGTAGAACGCCAGCCATAAAGATGGTGATGATGGCAGAAAGATCTGCATAGAGCGTACGGTGGTAGAACGCCAGTCATAAAGTTGGTGATGATGGCAGAAAGATCTGCATAGAGCGTACGGTGGTAGAACGTCAGCCATAAAGATGGTGATGATGGCAGAAAAATCCATATAAAGCGTACGGTGGTAGAACGCCAGTCATAAAGTTGGTGATGATGGCAAAAAAGATCTGCATAGAGCGTACGGTGGTAGAACGCCAGCCATAAAGATGGTGATGATGGCAGAAAGATCTGCATAGAGCGTACGGTGGTAGAACGTCAGCCATAAAGATGATGATGATGGCAGAAAGATCTGCATAGAGCGTACGGTGGTAGAACGCCTGTCATAAACATGGTGATGATGGCAGAAAGATCTGCATAGAGCATACGGTGGTAGAACGCCAGTCATAAACATGGTGATGATGGCAGAAAGATCTGCATAGAGCGTACGGTGGTAGAACGCCAGTCATAAAGATGGTGATGATGGCAGAAAGATCTGCATAGAGCGTACGGTGGTAGAACGCCAGCCATAAAGATGGTGATGATGGCAGAAAGATCTGCATAGAGCGTACGGTGGTAGAACGCCAGCCATAAAGATGGTGATGATGGCAGAAAGATCTGCATAGAGCGTACGGTGGTAGAACGCCAGCCATAAAGATGGTGATGATGGCAGAAAGATCTGCATAGAGCGTACGGTGGTAGAACGCCAGTCATAAAGATGGTGATGATGGCAGAAAGATCTGCATAGAGCGTACGGTGGTAGAACGCCAATACATAAAGATGGTGATGATGGCAGAAAGATCTGCATAGAGCGTACGGTAGTAGAACGCCAATATAAAGATGGTGATGATGATGGCAGAAGATCTGCATAGAACGTACGGTAGAACGCCAGCCATAAAGATGGTGATGATGGCAGAAAGATCTGCATAGAGCGTACGGTGGTAGAACGTCAGCCATAAAGATGGTGATGATGGCAGAAAGATCTGCATAGAGCGTACGGTGGTAGAACGCCAGTCATAAAGATGGTGATGATGGCAGAAAGATCTGCATAGAGCGTACGGTGGTAGAACGCCAGCCATAAAGATGGTGATGATGGCAGAAAGATCTGCATAGAGCGTACGGTGGTAGAACGCCAGTCATAAAGATGGTGATGATGGCAGAAAGATCTGCATAGAGCGTACGGTGGTGGAACACCAGCCATATAAGATGGTGATGATGGCAGAAAGATCTGCATAGAGCACGGTGGTAGAACGCCAGCCATAAAGATGGTGATGATGGCAGAAAGATCTGCATAGAGCGTACAGTAGTAGAACGCCAGCCATAAAGATGGTGATGATGGCAGAAAGATCTGCATAGAACGTACGGTGGTAGAAGCCAGCCATAAAGATCGTGATGATGGCAGAAAATCCACATAAAGCGTACGGTGGTAGAACGCCAGCCATAAAGATGGTGATGATGGCAGAAAGATCTGCATAGAGCGTACGGTGGTAGA
This sequence comes from Eumeta japonica, assembly GCA_005406025.1. Classification (NCBI taxonomy): domain Eukaryota; kingdom Metazoa; phylum Arthropoda; class Insecta; order Lepidoptera; family Psychidae; genus Eumeta; species Eumeta japonica. The sequence goes on from BGZK01000750.1 coordinate 121,396, forward strand.
ACGCCAGCCATAAAGATGGTGATGATGGCAGAAAGATCTGCATAGAGCGTACGGTGGTAGAACGCCAGCCATAAAGATGGTGATGATGGCAGAAAGATCTGCATAGAACGTACGGTAGTAGAACGCCAGCCATAAAGATGGTGATGATGGCAGAAAGATCTGCATAGAGCGTACGGTGGTAGAACGCCAGCCATAAAGATGGTGATGATGGCAGAAAGATCTGCATAGAGCGTACGGTGGTAGAACGCCAGTCATAAAGTTGGTGATGGTGGTATTTAGAACGAGTGGATCGATGACGGAAATCAGCAGCAGGAACGAGGTTAAATAATTCTTCTGAATACTCCCCACAGAACACGCGATACAGCATGCACGAAGACGCTACTACGATGAAAAAATAATGATGAGTAGCGACTTTTTATAGGCATCAAAATTTTTATAGGCATCATTTATAGGCATCTAACTACGGTGAATCAAAAAAGAGAGTATTGTTTTTTGCCGGTACGAATGTGGGTTATATGTATGTATGTTCATCTGTTCCCTCATAATTTCTAAAGTATTTATTTTAAATTGATAAATGAGGATTAGTTCGTAGCGTTTTGATCGTCCGCTGTTATGTGATGTTACATTAAATTGAATATGGCGCCCTCTAAGAGACAGTTATGAACTAAAAAAAGTTAGCACTTATTATATATATATGTTTAACTGTTGCTCGCGGCTTTGCTTATATGCATCCAACAATTCGAAAAAAATTCTAAAATCACGCCTCATGTGTGAACCAAATTCATTTTTTCTCCAAACCTACCCAAAATGCATATATTACAAATGCGTATTTCAATATGTTAAAAATTATATTTTTACGTGGACATATTTTTGAAGTGAGTCGCCACTTAGAAAATTCGTTTGAAGGCATTCCTTCGAAGTGGGTCGCCACTAAGAAAATTCCTCATTCAGCGAAAGGAATTTGTATTACCGTAAGCGGCATGCGGCGTCGTCGGCGCAGCCCGGTCGCCGCGCGCACCGGCCGCCCCCGCGGCGTGCGCGTGCGCGACCCTATTCACTTGTATGAACTTTCCAATTAGGCTGAGCCCTTTTCATAATCGTTCTTAACCGTCAAAAAGTAACTTAGGCAGGAAATCTCCTGTACACCGATAGATCATAACACAGTGGCTGTTGCAACGACCACCATAAAACCACCACTCGATCCGGATTAATTAGTTACCGCACCCGGCTACTTGCTTGTCCAGCGTGGCGATTAACGCTCATGATGGTTTATGATGACGAACATTGTACATTCGATTATAATATTCATTATTAAAATAATATTTCCTCAGCCATTTAGTTTATACAATGATTTAAAAAGTCGTTGCATATTTTTTAATATCGCTCATGAAAGCGTTTTTGAAGGCCGTATTCATTTTCTTTTCTATAAGATCTGTTCGCTAATAGTACAACTTAGTTGTTTTTTACCCGACTGCTCAGGAAGAGTATTGTTTTTCGCGCGATCTTGTGTTTGTTTGTAAATTTCTTTATTGCCTCGTATCTTCCAAACGGCTGAATAGATTTTGACAATTAATGTATCGTTAGATTCGTCTCAAAAACCCGAGTGTTCTTAGACAGGTATTAAAAAAAAGTAGCAGATTTTTGGCGCCTAATTGTAAATAGTTCAAATTTTTTCTAACCAAACCTATCGAGTAAAGTATCAAAATAAAGGGAAATGAAAAGAGATTATAAAAATATACATATGTCGTGTATTAAATCAGGAATTAAACAGGAGGAACAACCATTTTAATACAATCATTCGAATAAATTTGTAATCAACTTACAAGTTTATATTTAAATGTCGTTTCATTTCATAAATGAGGGTTTTTAAATTCCACGTTACTGTTTTTTCAATGCCTTGTGTTTGATACGCTATCAATAGTACTCTTACAATCATCTCTACATTTTGCCCGATTTATAAAAAAGTACACGCTTTCGTTCATAGGAATATCCGGACGGAACACTAAAAAGCTTAAAATAAAATAGGTAATTAAAAAAAATTAAAAATCCCGACTGCAAAAAATCAAAAGACGAGCGACGCACTGAAAGACGGAAACAAGATCAATTTTGTTTCGATCGATTAATTTTCTTACGATTTATAATTTGCAAATGGGTCCCGCCTGTTACCAAACATAATGTTAATTTTTTAATTTAGGTTTTCAGCTCATAATGTAGTCTGTTAAACTAAAGTAGAGTTTGTTAGGTTTTTGTAGTTTATTTTCTCAATTTTGTTTCGGTCTTCTTAGTTCGTTCCTTATCTGTTGATTTTTTGCAGTCGGATTTTTTTTTATTAATAGTCATAATTATTTAATATCATTCTTACTATTATTCTTGTTGCATTTTTACTAACATCAAAGAAATCTGAAAACCAAATGAAAATATACGACGACTCTAAAGAGATAAGGGACTGGGCGACCGCGAATGCCGCATCGGCCACTTCATGCGCCGGCGCCAGATTAGATAGCAGCCGTGGGAATGCGGGATCGCACGAGACCACGCCGCTGGCGCCGCCCGCGCCCGCGCCCTCGGGCGTCGGCCCCGCGTCACGTCGCAATGGACGGGTCTCCTCGACCTTGAACGTTGGTGCATTCAAACCCGATCGAAGACCTTGTGGTCATTTTTCCCCTAATATGGTGAACTGAATCATATTCTTAAATATTTCTAATTTTTAGTGTTACGGAAAACCCGCGACGGAAAGTTGATCGGCATTTTTACGAAACACAAACGTCATCAAAGATTGTCAAGAATGAACGAAAACATCATTAATGCTCATGTATTATTTACGCAGCAGGGACGAGCACGCAGCGTTCCGAGCGAGTGGTAAATTTGAAACATAATATTTACGGTGTATTTCGAGTGTTATATTATTTACCTATGAAAATAAAGATTATACAGCCCGTAATAAGATAACCAAAGGTGACCGTAACACACACAGGCCTAAGCGCGCTCGCGGCGCCCGTGGGCTGTCCCCCGTCTCGCGCTAGTTCCGAGTTACCTTCGGGTGGAATGCGGTTCCTGGCTTACTCGAAACGTTTCAAATTGATTCTACTTTTCCATCAATAGAGATGAAAAATGAGATACTATTCTGTATTTCAAAATTAGCAATACCATGCATCGCTTCCCTTTGACAGCCATAAGAGTCACTCTTTCTACACCGTACGCTAATATACGGCAATATATCAATACTGTAATATTTTCGTTTTTTATTTATTTTTTAATTTATTTTTTGAAACTAACCTCCTTAAGTATCATAAAATACACGATGATATGATTAAATATTAATGCATTCTAGATTTAATAAATAAAAGTTCCATGAGTCAGTCGTCGATGCACGTCAGTCACCGTGACCACAGCGTAAGACACTGAAACTGAAATAGTTTATAAATAATCATGTATTTTACATCTAAAAAAATATTCTAAAATAATTAAAATCTGTATTGCAATACCAAAATATGCATTTAAAATTAATATTAATACGTAAAATTTTTTTATCATTTCTAATCGAATTTTACAGTAGTTGCCAAAGAGACTCCATAAATCCATAGTCGGTATAATATCATAGAAATCGCTATAATGTTTTGTATTGTCGCAAAGGTCGGCCGGGGTCGTCGGCGGCGGACCCGCCAAACACTTGAGCGTCCCGCGCTCGGCTTTCGAATTCGGGTGTTACCCGTTCGTTATTCCGGAGTCGGGCGCCGCGTGCTCGTCGATGACCTCTCAGGGCGTACCGAACACCTGACGTGTTCTGCACAAGCAGCGGCCAGCCCCTGTACGGTGGGGGCGACCGATTTTCGATTATAGTTTCTTTAACGAACAATAAGCACATTTTTCATCGCTTAGAACGCGCACAAAATAAGACTATCCGCACCTGGCGTGGCGGTGCCGCGCTTTGCCGCCGTTCGAATGAAAACCAATACAACGCGCAATTACATTCGATAAGAATTATGTTGCAATAATACCCGAAAGTACGTATCGTCCCAAACAAAATTTGTCTTTGCGAAACAATTTCGACGAGGCGAAAGTTGTCAATTTAGTCTCACACGTAACTATCCCGTTTCAGACGTCGACTGAGCGGAGATCGCCCGTGAGTTTTAATCGATCGGGGTCTGTACCGGTATAGAAACTTTAAAATTCGTTCAGCGATTTCGTAGGACATTTATCGTAATTCGGCGGCGAGAGCCAGGGCCGAGTGGGGCAACCGCGAGCCGGCGCCGGCGCCGACACCGTGACACGCTCGGTCGAAAAACGAAGTACTTGTATAGTGTTGAAATTGCCTTTATTTATTGATTAAAAATCATTGCCAGAAAAAACCCTTACAAGCAGTTCAAGATAAAAACAGTGCAATTTAAAACGTCCGTAAATTTTCTTCTACGGAATCACGTAAAGGAAGTTTGTCATCAGTCGTCTTTTATGATTTCCTGTATCGATGATGAACGAAAACATCGTAACGAATCCATCGCGAGGAGTAGTCTCACCGGGACGACCGCCTCGCGACGTGCGCTCGGACCGGCGGCGACGGCGCGGCGGTGGGAATTATTGCCCTTAGCACGCGTCTCCGAGAAACTTGACTCGGTATAATCTTGGCATGAGGACAAACTAATCTAAATGGGCGAAAAAATATGTTTTTTTTTATTGCGGTGAGACGCGTCATAGAAACGAAACATGATTGATAATTTTGATATTAACGACAGAAAACGTAATGTTTCCGATTAAGGATACGAGCTCACTTCATCGGCGTCCGAACGACTTCTTGTTGTTAGAATATAATTTACTTTATCTAAAAAACAAGTACGACGAGAGTTATTAGACTTCTTATCTAAATCTGCATCACGAACTTCGACCCCACTCACAGTTCACGTAGAAACTCCGCGGAGTTTCTACCGGCCACTTCGAACATCACCTTGTTACTATGAATTCAGATTCCACCACTTCATGTGACGTGAAGTGGTGCCAAAAGTAGGCTTGTTCCACGTTGTTTTATTGTTTGGCAGAATCTAAATCGTATTCTCTGTAAAGGTTAGCCCAGGGTTTCCCAAACTTATTTTCACTGTGACGCCCTTGGGACTTTGCCATTTTTTTAGGACGCCTCTCAACTCAGCCCCCAAGAGTATTTACTCATTTTACTATTATCCTAGGGATGTTTATCAGAATGCGCACGGCGCTCCCTAAAGTACCTTATGGCTCACTCGACTCGGTCGCATCGACATGCGACGCCCTGGGGCGTCGCGACGCACAGTTTGGGAAGCCCTGGGTTAGCCAATTAAAATGACTACAGACTATAGATATACCCATTGTAATTTTTGTGTTGATGCAATATTTCTGTGTTTGTCAGTTGCAGTATTTTTTTAAATGTTCAAATTTTTGTGACCATCAGTGTAAAAAGTGTATGACGTTTTAAATATCTTGAAATGTAGTGCAAGCTACTACAAAATAAATAACAGAAAATAAATCAATTACTCTTCGACAGAATTTAGGATTCGACGTTAATTCATCGAGTTTATTAAGTATTTTAGAACAGATTTTGTAATTAACTTTCTATTTTTACTTCTTTGTTACATTTTAGAGGTAAACTTGACTATTAGTGATTAAATCTTGTTGATGTAAACTTATCTGTATTTTAAATAGAAGATTAAACCGACACCGTACACGACGTCATTCGTGATTGAAATGTGTCGTATTACAGGTAACTATCAAGAAAAAGACAGTGGCACTCCGGGAGTGCCAACAGGAGTGAAAACTTGAATAATTACGTGTGTAATTTTTTAATGAAGTGTTTTTTGTTCATTCTTATAAACTACTACTACAAAAATTATATTACAATTTTCATTTAATGCGCTGTTGTACATGAAAAATAATGCATATTATTTTACAATTTTACAAAAATTGCAATCTATTGCTTAAAACGTAAATTTACAAATACAATACGAAAAGATCCGACATGAATAAAAATTTGTATATTTGTACATATATACACAATATATTTTTATATTTATATGTAGTTAAATTATGAATGTACTTCAACCCAAACTCAACTCTCGTGTAAACGGGGCCAATGCGTGTAGATACTTATATATAGGAGTGTGGGTTACGATAACGGTAACAGTGTCGCGAGTTCAATGTTTTTCTCCCGTCACAAAAATGCCCAACGCGCCTAATGAAGTTTTCACTTCAAAAATATTCTACGGGTGACGGAGGAACCGCGCGGGACACTAAATCGGAATCGGTAACGATTTCACGTGCATCAGCTGGCGCGTGACGCCCGTGCACCGCGCGCCAGTGTAAGCTGCCGATCGGAGTTAACAACCAGTCTCAAGTAGCTGTACTCGAATAAAATTTGCCTGTTGCCAAACGCACGATTCGGTGTCCCATTCTAACTTTGCGCGTTTTGCTTTTCGATTTCGAGCGAAATTTGCAGATTCTCAGATCTATTGCGAATCAAAGAACAGGGTAGAAGGAGAGGGGAGGCGTCCGCTCACCGGCAGTTGTTTTCAAATGCCAATATTTCATCGCATCGCTAGCCGCAATATTTTATTATTTTTGGGATGGACCTACCGCCCGGTAGGAACGATCACACGTCACTTCCGCTGCGGAGATATGTCCACGCGCTGTCAGCGACGAGGGAAAAGAACTGTCGTTAGAGAAAGCATTGATCCGATTCGTCTCAAGTTCAAAATCATCGGCCGATGGATTTTGAACTTGAGACGAATCGGATCAATTGCCCTTCGTGAAGAAGAGTATCCGTCACATTCGTGCACGACAGCAATTAACGTCCGGCCACTCCGTCACCGCCGCTCATAGACGTGAAGTCGTGATAGGCTTTCGTCACCCCACTGCGGACGCACGCGGTCGAGCGTGGGCTCACGTGTAGGTTAGGCCTGAGCCTTTAGCATAAGTCAGTGGCTAAGCGCCTGTAGACATGAGGATATATTTAAAAGTATTCGGTTATACTTTTTTGTGCGTGTACGTATGACCAGCGTACGTGTACGAGAGAGGGTGTAGGCTTGCTAGCGAGGCGAATTGACCGACGACATTTTAATTTGATTCACATTAAACCACTCGTTGCTCGCTTCGGAGGCGCGAAAGCTGTTAGCAGACAGCGTGGAGGTCAGAAAGCCCTCTCGGCCCCTGGCTCTAAAATAAGTCGGTCGTGGGGTACGCAAATCAAATCAAATCAAAAATATCTTTATTTCGTAGGTAATGAAATTACAGACGCTTGCCTGCAACATGCATTAACATGCAGCATGCAACCCACCGCTGACCCTCGAATCTGCCTCTCCACTACGAATCTCTATCCAAATGATTGAATATTGGTTCCAGAGGATTGACAAATATCGAACACCTAAGCAAGTGTTATTTATTATTATAATTATCAAATTCCGCCAACGTCTACTATGGATTTCCGCGAATTAACACCTCATACAATACAATGAAATTACACTTGAAATACGTCATTAATAAATTCATTTCGACATTACCGCCCATTCCAAATGCTGATTCACCGAGAGAAGAATGGGCGAGAAACTCGAGGCGTGCTCTTTATACTCATCAATACAAAAGATTTAGTCATTTATAATTTAGTCGACATTTAAAAATAATATGAAATAACCTGATGCGAGCAGCTCAATCCCAGGGGCTTTTTTCATTAATATATTACAACACGCTATAAAACTTTCGCTATAAAACCTGCCATATAACTTTCTTTTAACAAAACGTTTAAACTCAGCAAATGGCAAATTTTGAATTTCAGTTGGGATCTTATTATAAAAGCGCACACACATCCCCTTAAATGATTTCTTAACCTTACTTAGACAGGTCTTATGAGCAGCAAGATCGTTCTTATGTCCTTTTTTGGAACGATTCTATATTTCTCTTGACATATACCAGGTTGTCGTATTGTGATGCCAAAGTTAAGATATTAATTTCCTTAAATTTTTCTTTGAGAGATGTCATTGGTCTCAGATATAACAGCACGAATAGCTCGCTTCTGCAACACGAAAATTGTGTTAATATCGGCTGCGTGACCCCATAACAAAATTCCATACGCCTCGGCGGCGGGTGATCACAAGAGCCTGCCCAGCGCGCGCTCTAATTATCAGTAGAATTCGCGTCATTCAAATAGCTCATTAGTCTTACTTTATCGTAATGTCCGAGTTCATCGATTCGCTCATAAAATAGGAAAACGAATATAAAAAACGTCTATAACAAATTGTATTTGTCATTTTTATTTCGGCGTTAGCGACATCTATATATCTCAATAAAAGAGTCGATTGCGATAGACCGCCGCCGGCCGGTCGACCGCCCGTCCGCTGTTGACAAAACACGGCCACCGTGTCGGTGTCGCGGGCCGCGCCGCCCGCGACCGACGCCTGTGGAATTGCACCAAAACGCCGGTCGGCGCGCGCCGCGTCGCGTTCGGACACTCGCTCTCTGCACAACGAAGTCGCAGTTTCTTGTTCTCGGAGCCTTCGCTCTCTGTGACGCGCCTAACGGAAGAGCGAGCGCGAATAACACCTCGGTATTACACAGTTGTGACAATGTAGCACTCACTCGTCGTAATTGTGATCCGTTGCATGACAGATTTACGGGCGTCCCGCGTACGGCGCCCGCCGTGCTGGCTGCACGCATTTCGGCCTTCCCTGATATTTCGCAATAGACAACGTTTGCCCCGTATTTCTATGCAATTCTTTTCAATTAGTTAAATTTGTAATGGATCCTTAGATCTAAAAAGATATTGATGCCATTTTATACAATGTTGGACTGATGTAAAATAGGTTCCTAATATTTTACGGACTAAAATGACAGAATATAATAAGTAATCTGATTAATAATTTATCTAGTATATGTAAGTAATCGAAGACATTTTTTTTTATTTTTCTTGTACAAATTATTTGTCTTAATAGATTTATTATAACACCTATATTCGATGAAGATATTGCACATTCAGAAAGCAGCCCTCACGTCCCACATCCGCATGCGCAAAGACGTGCACCCACTGTCGTGTCGGTGTCCGTAATAATTTGACGAGTTTCGAAAACAAAAGAAGTCTAAAGACATTTTTTCGAAATGCATAAAAACACCGTCAGCTCGTCGTCCGGATCCGGATGTCGGTGTGACGGGCGCGCTGAATCAGATCAGACGGTCGTGCGAATTGAATTATGTGCGGCACACATGAATAGGTCTTCCCGTACGTCACCTGGGCCGAAGACGTGTCGGTCGGAACTGAATCGAACTGCGGCGGGCTGGGGCGGCGCCGCGCCGCCGCCCCAGCCCGCCGCGGGCAATCTCGCATCTGCCACAAACCACGTGACGTACGATCGTGAGTAAGGTGCATGCACATCTCGTCTTCCGCATGTCTTTTGTGATACATGGAAAATTGTTCTTTCCTCCGACGTCTATGTCGGTTTCGGTTTTTGTCCATAACCTTGTAAACTTTCAGTAAATACTCCTGTAATATTCAGTAAATATAATATTGATAATTCCTCATGTGCGGTTGTTACTCGCGATAGCGCATAGCTGCAGGCGGCGCCGGCGCACGTGCTGACGCAGGAGACACCTGCTGCCGGCGTGCCCAGACGATTACGTGGTCTAATGACTAATTAAGAGCGATCTCCTTTTTTACTGAGTATATCAGTTTTTCCTTTATTATAAGATGCGCCGTATGGACTTCAGAGTAATACTTTCTGTCGTATCGTTAGGAATTGTTATACATTCTTTTGCATACAGACTCGTGATGGAGTAACAATACATTATAATAAAATCTCGTCTAGCTCGAACAAGTAACGAATAGCTCCACCGGGAGAATTTAATTAGAGCGCCGATATTCAACCTGCTCGCGCACTCGAAGGGCGCGCAGTGTACTTTGTGAAAGTGCCACAAACCCCGTTCACAATAAAATTTGTGCCACGATCTAGAACTAAATAGTGAGTCTTAGGACAAATTCTCGACCAATGTTGCTCGACAGTAAAATAAAAAGAAAATGCGATTTTTTTCAATCTCATCCATATTTGTTGTTACTATAAAATCACAAAACTAAAATAAGTGCAAAAAGTTATTCCAAACTGAATCCAATTCCTTTACGTAAATGGACTACTGTGGTGACCGGCAGACTGATGTTTGGTCGATTAGTTTTCGTTAAAATTAAACAAAACGTTTTATAAACATTTGCTCTTATCGAATGTTTATTGTTTCCAGTAGAAATTTTAAGACTAAATATTTCCCTTTAACATTTCCTGTAAACAATATATGAGTAATAATTAAGACTATTGCGTCTTTTTTTTAAATGTTTGGGTCGATAATTTTGGAAATAAGGGAGAAATAGTAAATTTTTGTGTTTATTCTTCAATATTTTTTAAGTTAAGCATTTTAAAACTAAAAAATACATATTTATTATATATTATTCATTAGTAGCAATAAACGGATTATTTGATATTTCTGATGACACACTTGACAAAAGTATTTTTTTAATTTCTTATTTCCCTTTACCTACCCCTTCTCTTTTTACGGAAATTAACTTTGAAATAGGAATTCATAGATTTAAGTTCCACGTCCGTCATTGGGTGACAACGCTGTATGTATAACATGCAACTTTTTCATTTAGAAAGCTCGAAGAAAAAAAACTGTGACAGATATACAGACAGACGGACCGAAACGAGAATGAGCCTTCATAAGAATTCTTTTTTTTATAACGTAAACGGAACCCTAAAATACCAGTCTTACCTTGAATGGAACCGGTTATACAATTACTTGAGTAATTTAAGAAATACGTCTTATAATATTATTGTCCTTTCTTTAAGTAGTATAAAAACATGTTCGACATCTATACCGCCTGTTTTTTTTTTTTTCGTATCTTCTATAAGATAAGAAGATAGATCGAGTACCTAACATCTTCCGAGCCTGCGTCGGACCTAATGTTGTTCTATTCAATGTATGCACGCGACAAGAGCTGATAGAACAACTTTTATCATATAGATCTATTTGTATTCAGAGGTAAAGGTTGCGGTGCGCGGGCGCCGCCACACCACAGACCTCTCTTGCCGCTCTTCTTATTTCTTTATAAATTATTCATTTCCTTAGTACACGAAAAACGAGTGTAACATAACGTCGGGGAAAAACCGGTCGTTCGGTTAAGTGTTCATTCCGGCGATACAAAAATAAGGAAAACAACGAGAATATTATGTAGGTGACACTACCTCGCCGCCTGTTTCGAGTTTCACCGCCCTCCGAGCGGGCCGGGGCCTGGCCGCGGGCGGGCGCCGGCCGCCGGAGGGCGGGAACTGGCCGACGTCAACAAATTGTGAATTATATAAAGTGCCTTTATATAATACCCCCGAGACGAACAAACGAGAGGCGCGCGTGCCGTCTGCTACCACCAGCTACACACGGTTTCGTTTTTTCGAAGTCGTTTGCGCTATCGCTCGTCAGCCGCAAACTCTACAATTTTCTGTGCTGTCACAAAACATTTAAAGTATCGTACACTGGAATCTGTTTTCAAGTATCTAATAAATAAAAGACGGGCGACATAAGACCTGCTACCAGACATGCTACCGAGTAGCGTGTCGAACCCGGGCACGTCGTGCTATTTGCACATTCGTAGCGCTGTGGCCGCCTCGGCAACGGCCGCGAGCGCCGCCCGCTGCGCCACACGCTTAATACTCAAATCAGCGAATTTCGCGTTCCGTTGACAGCGCGTGCGCACCGCCCGCGCACACCGCGATGTACGACCCTCCGCGCCGTCGTTCACACGTCTGTAGACCGAGACAAGTGGCAAATCGTTATCTTTGTACAAACGCTAAAGCTTTAAACGTATGAGATATACGTCTTCTAAATTAAAAATTTTCACTTCTCTATATCGCGTGACATCTCATCAGCTAACGTCAATCCTGTTCATGTAACATTCTCAGATTAAGAAAATCGAAACTTAAGTTTAGTGGCCGAATATCGAACACGCATAAAGCGTTTGTACAAAGAAAAATGATTTTCCACTCGTCTGGTGGATTACTCAATTCAAACGAATCGTCTGGTGGCTACAAATAAATGCGTATTCAAATATGTGCTGCGCCGGCTCCGGCGCTGCCGGTGCGTGACCGGCGCGGAAGTTATTACGCGCTTTATAAATTTTAGTCTGTTGTGCGGTCACACTTTGTCGGAACCTACTCATAATTACTCTTTATTACTCTTAATTAATATTCGATATAAAAAATCTGCCAGGTGCGAGTCTGGCTCGCATGAAGAGGGTTCTATACTCTAAATCAACCCATTAATTATGTATTACCCATGGGAATTTAAAGACTTATTACATTTTAGTTTAGATTTTCTTTTAATACCTGGATGACTAAGCTTTGCTTGGTGTTCTCTGATTTCTGCTGGAATATGATAACTTCCCACGGAAAAAACTTGCTTACTTTAATTTCCCACAATAAATGTATAAATACATAATATACAAATTACAATATAATCTAAAAAATCTTTTATCTATGTAATGCTGTCTATGTCATATAGTGCCATTTGTTGTTGAGGAACAGTGTCAAAGCAACAATGTAATTACCTCAAAATTCCAGGAATGGCAACGTTTAGAATTTTTCTTTTTCATTTTTCCTATAAAAGTAAATTTTAAAAGTAAATCTTAATTGAAATAAAAATTTTCATTGAAATCGTTAAGGCTGTTCCCGAAAACACCGCGTATACATGTGTATGTTACATAAACAAATATGCAGTGAGTATTTTTTGTATATATTATAAATATTACAATGGCTCACTTAGAGTAATTAAAATTTTAAGCGTCGTAACTTTCTCTTTTATGGAACAATTTATCGATTCATTACATACTGGGTTTTGGTTGTAATTCTGCTCGCGTCAAAATACTTTATACTGGTCATTTTATTTGAATATTATTTATTGTCTAGATTTAACCCCAATCTCAGTCCCGATCACGACTCATAACGTGCATGGACTTTGTGAACATAAAATTCACTATTATGAAAAAGGAATACTCGATAGGATAAATGTCTGAGGTAATAAAAAATAACAAAATAGAGTGCACTAACATACAGGCGTACAGGCCCACGCCTACAGTTGTGATGGTGATCATGAAGTGGATAGTTTAATTACTGATATCTAATTATTCGACAGAGCCTTTCGTCGCCCGCGCACCGCCGCTCCTTCGTACTTGAGCGGCGGTGCGCCCCGCCGGCGAAAGACGGGAGTGCCCACCGCCGTCTGAAATATTTTTAACCCTCATCTTAAAAACTCAAACATCAGAAGGTACCGGCTCCTAGTCCAACATTGTACAACATAACTGTTTCCGTGCAGCAGCCACCGCGCGCCTCGGCCGGCCCGCGCGCGCGGTCGAGTCCGCGCGGCCCACGCGTTCACTTTTCACACGTTCGTCATAACGAAGGCGGCAAACGACGATGCATTCCGTTTTAGGCTCACGATTTCTTTTAAATTCGCTCCGAGCGGCGGCGCGGGCGCGATTCGGGCACTGTTTTTCCGCGAAAGTGGACCATGAATAATTTATGGTTTGACGAACATTGCGAAACACGATTTTATTGGAGGTTATGTTAAAAAACGTAACAAAAACTAAATATAATAGTGTTGTTTAGTAAATCTAGTCGTTTAATATTACTTATACGCAGTTTAATATACATAAAACATTTAAACTTATCATTTACCTCTGTACTGTATTAGACTTTACTGTATTATGTTTCCCAATCCTAGGAGCTGTTCAGTAATTAAGGAAGATGATTTTAGGTGGGAGTGGTATTGAACACGTTTTACAATACAAGGGAGGGATTATGGTTTTTACGTAAGATCATAAAAATAGGTTAAAATTGTAGGTAACTTCAAAAAGAGCGCATTGTCTGTGGTGCGGCAGAAGTGTTTGGTATCCATGAAAACATTCCCGCACTACCGCACAAAATTTAATAATTAACACGAGCTAAATAAGTTGTCCGGCGCACAGTCGGGAGGGCGACATCGAGATTAATAATTTATCATAATACTAGCGACCCGCTCCAGCTTCGCCCGAATAAAACGTTGTCTTTGCAATGCTATAACAAATACATTAAGAAAGGAATATAACAATATATTTCATAATAACTTAGATTTCTTTGCGAGCGACATAAACGTTTTACCTCCCGCCGCCATAAGAAAAAGACTTCTTCTAGGTTAACTTCCGCCCGCGTTGGCGTAGAGCGACTTCTTCACCTCGTGCCCCGTCGAGCACGCCCGCGGTCACCAGGCCGTTCGCGGTCCTCTCGACGCCGCTCTATCTCAGGCTCGGTTCCGGTTGCCGTCCCGCTTTCGTTTGCGAATCCGTTTTCGATCTAAGTACTTTACCATTCTCCCGTTCTGAATTCTGATCTCGGTATTGTTCCTTATTCTAGTTTCCATCATACTATCGGTTCTTACTTTAGTTCCATACTAGATTCCGACCTTGGTTCTGTTCTCGATTTTGAGCTGTTCAGGTCTCAACTTCCGCATCTGCTCTTCGTCCCGATTGCAATTTCAATTTCGTTTACCGATCACGGTTCCTGTTTGGACGGGACTAGTATCAAAACAAAGTTTAAGCTACATCATTAGGAGATAATGTAGCTTTCTACAAGTGGAGAAATTTTTATAATCTGTAATAGCACAAATATGCAGATGATGGCAGAGCGAAATCCATACGAAATGTTAATAGTCTGTTTTACTCAAGGAGCTTATTATTCATGAAGGAATTTTATAATTCGGTTCAGTAATTTGGTTCCGTAGTACGAATACGAAAGAAGAAATCGGGAACAATTGTTAGTTTTTTTACTTGCTGATAGAAACTAGATATCGAACATGCTCTTCCATGACTGTTTTAATTGGTACTTAATAATAATTCGTATATGAAAACTAGATAAGTCAGACCTTAAGCTTTAACATATTATCCTAGGTTATAAGAAGAAATGATATTTTAAGTTGTTTTAAAATATTTTATGTCGTTATAAATAAATTTGAGGACTAACCGTTGAACTTGGCACCCATTTAGGTCTCACTTCTTTTGTCACTAAAGCACATATCATAATATCGAACGTGGCTCTCATTTCATAATTGTTTTTGATGGATACCATTACTTTTTGTACATAAATTATTAGTAGATACTTATTCCTAATAAAATGAATACCAAATGGTTTTTGTTAAACTACTGTATTTTTCTACGTTCTCGGAGTATAATTGTCTTTTTTTGTGTTAATTTCCCTATTTTGTTGTACCTTTGAAATATTCGAGTAAATTGCCCACTCCGCATCCGGAATCCTTTTTAAGTATTTTATTGTCATACTTAATTTGTCCAAGTCAGGACGGTATAACATGCGCAGGAAGTTGCGCTCTACAATAGAACTCTCTTGTGCCTGATTTGACTTTGAAAAAAAACTTTAGGGGTTGTATTCCACTCGTTATATATTCACATGAAGACCTTAAAATCCACATAAACACCGGCTGTCATCAATTTTGATTGCTCGTTCTTTCATTACAGGCACTATAAGCAAGTGTTCCTAATAGAATCAATTAATTGAAAAATTATAATAAAATGATTAAAATTTACTAGTTTCTTTTTTCCCTTTGTATTCACCCAACTACCTGTCTGGATGCCAAATTTGAACTGTGTAAGTCATCTGTAACTGGGTTAGAGTTTTGATTTATAGGTCAGTCAGTGATAAAAATGACGATTTTTGGACGTTAATATTTAAAATAAACGTTTGAGGTGTGTTTATGAAATTTGAAGCACATATGTATTTCGCAAGTCTCAATATATAAGCTAAATTTGACATGTTTATGTGAAATAGTTTTTGAGCTATGAGGGGGTCAAAAGTGGCTCCAAATGGTTCGTGTAACACACGGTGCTGCTCGCCAATTTTGTCAGCTTGAACTTGGCTTGACACGCTATCGCATGTCTAAATATTATTTTAGTCAAAATAATATTTAGACACGCGATAAGGCGAGTTGACGACAAACTTTTTTTCGATTCGATTCACTTCGATACCGCTAATGTTCATCTTCTATAAGAGCTAGAGTAATGGTTTAATACACACAAATGTTGCCGGATAGATACGGATCGTAACAGTGGACATCACCTTTAAATTCGTTGAGTGATTTACGTGGTTAACGAACGCGGTCAAACAGAAGGATGGACGCTCGCCGGGCACTTCCTTGTATATCGATTACAATAACATTATGATAGTATTGCACTGGCCGCCCGACGCGGACGGAGCGCCTCATTCGTGACGCGCAGGCCGCGTCCCGTAGCGGTACTCGGCCGCGCCGACCATACTCGGCACTCGTTTGACGTGTAGGTTGTTTGCAGGCGCAGCATGCAGCACGACGTGAGCCACGGCGCCGGCGGCGCGCACATGCACCACGACCACGGCGCGGGCGGCGACGGCGACGACTGCGTGTTCTTCCACGCCATCTCGGTGGGTGATATTTGGTAACGCACGTAAACTGCGGTCGGAAATGCCGCGGGCGCGGGCGGCGACCTCGGTCTTATCGCCGGGCCACAGGCGCGCCCGACGTTCCCACGCCACGAGGTGACCGTCGCGCGGGACCCGGTTCGTCGGAAGGGCGGGTGGTCAGCGGCGCGACGCGCGGCTGACCGCCCGCCGCTCTAAGTGATACGAAACGCGATGACGCGGCAAGATCTTAGCGCATCCTGAACTGCCGGGCGGCCGCGCAGCCGAGAACGATACGGAGGTCGCTATCTGGCCCTACGATGTATCCCTTTTGGAATTTCTGTTCAGAGGAGTGACATTGTTTCATTAGACCTTATTAGACAAAAATATATAAATATAGTGGGCTTATAAGGAAAATTAAATCAAAATGTTTGAACCGACTCGACATGATCACAAAGAAGAAAATCGAAATATGCAAGTCGACTAGATAATGAAACATTAAATTAATATATATCAAAAATTGTTCTTGAATATTGGAGTTTAACGTACTTCTAATGTATACGGTGCTATAAAGTCAAAGAAGAAGGTTATGTTTTGTTGACAGTTTATAACATCGGTATTTTACTATATTATTTCTAAATTTCAATAAATTGAAAACAAATGATGTTCAATCTTCACTGGGCCCCGTTTAGTAGTAACAAACTTTACCGGGATTGAAACTTTCGCACGCTTTGATTTGATTGCGG
Organism: Eumeta japonica; assembly: GCA_005406025.1. Lineage (NCBI taxonomy): Eukaryota > Metazoa > Arthropoda > Insecta > Lepidoptera > Psychidae > Eumeta > Eumeta japonica. The sequence goes on from BGZK01000750.1 coordinate 138,593, forward strand.
TACACAAGGTGAGAAGTCAACAAATGACAGGGGCTTCGTCCACGCCCGCGCCGCCCGGCGCCCGGGGCGCGCCGACGCCGGGCTCTTCTCACCTCTGAATGGGGCGACGTGTCGTTGCAGTTCCACGCGGGCGTGTGCCAGGAGATCCTGTTCCCGGGCTGGAACACGCGCAACGCGTGGCAGGTGGCGTGCTCGGCGCTGGTGTTCCTGGTGGCAGGCGTGCTGTACGAGGGCCTGAAGTACTACCGCGAGGCGCTGCACCGCGCCGCCGCGCCGGCGCCTGCGCGCTCCACCGACTCGCACCTCAACATCGCCAAGAACGAGTGCGGCCCATCGGCGCCGTGCGCGCAGACGGCTGTAATCAGGTATTACACTTTTCTTTGTTATACCAAAGCTAGAGATAGCTTTTATTTAGTGTCTAATGGAGCTTTGTTCGGCGCTCTTCGACTCGCTGTGGGAATGTAATGTCTTTCCACATCACTTCCAAATTACTTATGTTCATTTCAAGCCATAAACAAAGCGTCGTCACATCGGGGACCGCTAATCAATAAGACTCAACAATCAATTGTTTTGATATTTACTTATAATGCTGGGGTCGCTTAATTGTATTTAAAATTTGTACAATACTTTATCATTTTGAGTTGTATTCTGTTATTTTATTTAACTACTTAACGGTCATGTGACATAAAGACGCTTGGATCAAAGTATTACCTACTACTTATATTGAACTTAAAAGTTCGATACGCGCTTTACATTGGAGAATTATTGTTTACGTCAGTGGTTTTTAAAAATTTTAATTTAATTTTGTTTCCTGTCCTTTATACTTTATATATAACTAGTAGATAGACCATGTTCGCCGACTATCAATAAGCTACAAGGGCCCGTAGTAGAAAAAGCTAAGGCCAAGTTTACCTGACCTTAAATCGCATAAAATCTTGTAAGTGTTTGCTATTTGTGAATTGAACCAAAGAATGTTTTTAATTTTATTATCCTCATGACAGATCAGCTTTAGCAGGATAACAAAGACTGATAAACTGGATTTGGATAGGTTCTTTGATTTTGTAATAAATGTTCTACATTATTATTTAAGAGTATTTTAGTATTTGAAATACTACATAAATTTTACTAGAAGCTACTATTATAATTAAATTGCATTGAACATTATCATTGTATATTACCACTGTTTTGATTTTGTAGTCCGTAGGTACGCTACGCCACCCTACAGTTAGGGTTACCAACATTTTTTTCGGCGAAAAATAGTATTTTCAAAATAAGCTACAAAATATATAGTACACTTCTAAAAAATATAGTATTTTATGAAAAAATTAAAAAATACTCAATGATATTAATTGTTACTTATTTATTTTTATGAAAACTATATTTTTTTGCACTTCTTGCATTTTTTAACAATGTTTTGTCTAAAATGAAAGTGTCATATGTTTTATTACATTCAATTTTTAAATTGATGTAAATCAAAAGCTTATTTTTTATTAACGAGATACTACTTCTGTTTCTTTATTCCCGCCATTTCGAATTCATAACCGAAAATATTCTTTCTGTAAATGCCAAAGTGGCGGAAATAGAGAACAGGAATAATATGACTAAATAAATTGGGTAAGTTATTTTCAGTATTTTTTAAAAATATGCTGCCATTTTTGCCCTGTAGTTTTTTCCGTTAACTCATTTCAATCTTTTACTTTTGCAAAAATTTCATTCAATGTTGTAATTTCAGAGTAAAGGTCATCCATTACGATACTCAGATACATACAAAATTTCAGACACATATAAAAATAAAACAGATCAAATAAATTATTTCGATGTTGTCAATTTGATATTGACAGATCCGGAACCAAAGACAAAGGATTATAGATACGTTCGGGATTTCGGAAACACGTACGCCTTACTCAATAGTTAATGTAAAAGCGCGTTCATAAATTTTAAAAATACGGATTTGTTTGTTAGATTTCGGTGTTAAAAATATAGCATTTTTGCGTACTATATATTACTTCAACAGTATAGAGTACGCAAACTCGAAATATAGTACAATACTATATATTATAGTACGGTTGGCAACCCTACCTACAGTATTGTATTCAGCACCCTACTGTTTTACCAAATAGTAATCATTCGTTGACTCATTCCTTTAAACCACTTCTCACTCACTTCACAAGGCTGGGCCGCGATTGTAGTCGCAGTGAGACAAATCGGCCGAGAGCGGAATTGAGACCAGAATAGAAAACAGAATAGCAATCGAGATCAGTTAAGAGCGTGACCGGCCGATCCAAATAATGAAATCACAAAATCCACAAAATTTAAAAATCGTAATGACTCGGAAACAAGTAAAAACAATAATATTGTATTATTATCTACCTTAGAATCAACCCATAATGATTGAAAAGAAGCTAGTCTATCTATAATCTATTCATTGACATTATTCAACTCAAACAAATCCTATAAATTCCACGTGATGCTGCAGCATTACTTCAAAGTTATTATGTCCTAAATTGAAGAAATCGAATACTGAATTTCGACTCGATCAGACTGTGGAAGATGCTTATTATGAACATTCACAAATTATAAATAGGCTGGTAATCTTCAAACAACTGAACAGATTTTCTTGAGTAATAGCTAAGAACACTCTATCAAATGATATTTCAGGAAAAAAAAAAAGAAATCGTTTCAACCGTTTGGGAGCTACGATGCCTCAGCAAACATACATTCACACATCATAATATTCTATTTATGTAATCTGTGGTCCACATCATGTAATGCCACTTGTTTTCAAGAAGGAATGTAATTATTTTCCTCAAAATTTTAGAAATAACTTTAAATACAGCTAAGTTTATACGTAGGTGGCCATTGAGCAGAGATTGCATGCGCTCAAACACCTCCACATCCACACATACCCTCATCACCCATCCACGCACATATAAATATAATTGTATTGTAATTATAGAATGGTCGAATGAGCACATTTCGAATAGTCAAGTCTTATTTATTTAATCTTTTTCTTATATTCTATCATCGCCTTGCATTAAATATGAAATGTAATGTTGTGAACTTGTAATTGGCCTGTTAATTTACATTTAGTAAGATTTTAGCTCACTCTCACAAAGTACGAATATAAAGTAGCACCCCGTCCGATCCCACTTTATTACACGTTATGGATTGGGTTCGCGAGGTTAGAGAGGGAAGAGAGGGGAGTAGGCCACGAAAACTCTCACTCACTGAATGAAACGCAACGCTGGTAGCTGTTAGTTCACGTTCATATTTTGGGAGAGTAAGTTAAAATTTTCTGGTCTCAATTCCGCTCTCGGCCGATTTGTCTCACTGCGACTACAATCGCGGCCCCGCCTTGTGAAGTGAGTGAGAAGTGGTTTAAAGGAATAAGTCAACGAATGATTACTATTTGGTAAAACAGTAGGGTGCTGAATACAATACTGTAGGGTGGTGTAGCGTACCTACGGACTACAAAATCAAAACAGTGGTAATATACAATGATAATGTTCAATGCAATTTAATTATAATAGTAGCTTCTAGTAAAAATTGCATACTATTTCAAATACTAAAATAATTTTAAATAATAATGTAAAACACTTATTACAAAATCAAAGTACCTGTCCAAATCCTGTTTCTCAGTCTTTGCTATCCTGCTAAAGCTGATCGGCGATGAGGATTATTAATCAGCATTTTTGGGTTGAATTCACAAATAAAAAAAACCTACAAGATTTTATGCGATTAAAGGCCACGTAAGCTTATAGACCGAGAGATGGTGACACAAAATTCCAGGTCATTTGTATCAATATGGCGACTCTTCAGCGGCCCAATTGCGTGGGCGTTCATCGAACGTGTCGTATAAATTACGTGTCAAACAATTTGTTCCACAAAAATTCTTGTTTTTTTCCAATAGTCGATGATAAAAGAAATAGGCGGTAGCGTAATGCATGAAGGCCCACGCGATTGGGCCGCTGAAGAGTCGCCATACTAATACAAATGACCTAGAATTTTGTGTCACCCCTATCTACTGGTCATATATAAAGTATAAAGGCCAAGAAACAAAATTAAATTAATAATTTAAAAAACCACTGAAGCAACCAATAATTCTTAAAGGTAAAACAATATTACGTATAGGTCTTTTAAGTTCAATATAAGTAGAAGGTAACATTTTGTTCCGAGCGTCTTAGTATCGTGACAGCTAAGTAGTTATGTAAAATAACAGAATAAAACGTCTATATATAATTTGATGGAGTTGGAGGACCATTATATGTAATAAGGTGGGATCGGGCGGAAGGGATCTCCTATTCTCTTCCAAGAGGCCGGTAACGCATTGGCGCCTGTCTGATGTTGCGGCTGTCGGCGGCGGTGACCGTCTACTCTCTGGTCGCTTGTCTCCTCGTTTACCTTCCAAATAAACCATATAAAAGATTTAATGATAGCGAATATTATTGTTTACCAATAATGAATAGTCTAATAGTGATTTGATCATTCCGTATCTTCGAGTAGTCTATAAGAAAAACTATATTTATCTCTCTACAGTTTAATATTCTGCTACCTAGCATCCAGGTTAGATGCTTTTAAAAAATAAATAAAACTAAATATTAAATAATTCACTACTAAAATGTTATATAGTTTAGTACACAAGTTATAGAAAGACTAATTGACGCATGTGAATCACATCATGATCGGTTAAGCTTTCATACAGCACTGCGAGCCCAGCACAATATATTAAGTAGGACGAACACGTATACGCCCTTCAGTCGTGCGCTTTAGTCGTGTACATAATCAACTTATTTCTTTCATATAAGTTGATCGCATATTCCTCTATTTCCCTAAAACGTACATCGCTGTGTTGTGTGCGCGAAACGAGGTACTCTAACGACACATTCCACCACAACGTGTGCAAAATATATTTTACGAAATCGTAAAACGTAGACACATAAAAAAATTAGAGAACAGAATGTAATAATTATATTATCATAGAAAAAAATTAATTATTGCAGAAATATATATTCGGAGCAAGCTCATTTTGTGTAATTCATTACTTGCTTAATTACATTTTGTGAATATATTTCGTAAATATATTTTTACTGTAACTCGCTGTAAGGCTTCCGATCGGTGCTTACAGGCGTGGTAAAAAGATATTCCAAAGCACGAACATAAAAATGGAATGAAACCGTGTCTACCCTCGAGCCTCCGGGCGGGCGTGTGGGTACGGCTTCGACGTTACGGACGAAGACTCGATACATAAATAAAAATATAACTCGATACATAAATGTTATTCCAGATACTCGATGTGGTCACAAGAGCACGTGATACAGACGCTCCTCCACATACTGCAAGCGACCGCCTCCTACCTGCTGATGTTGGTGTTCATGACCTACAACGTGTGGCTGTGTGCGGGGCTCGTCCTCGGCCTCGGCCTGGGCTACTTTCTTTTCGGCTGGAAGAAGCACACCGTGGTGGACGTCGCTGAGCACTGCCAGTGACGGCCGCCCGCGCGCCCTGTCTGCGGACGTACTGCCATTGCGGACGGGGGCCCATGTCCCGGCTCTCTCGTTTCATTATCAAAGGAGAATAAAAACATTATTTGTAAAATAAATTTAAAGCGTCAGTACCCAAACGAAATTTAATCCGTTCTGAAATTCAACTGTTCGAGATTTTCAATACTTCCGAGTTTGTTCTTCAATAGAAATATTAAGAATAACGATAAAATCTTTTATAACATTTTTTGTAAATTGTCTTTGATAGATATTGTCATCGAACAAGCCTTAAGTAGCAGTCGGCGTAATTTCGCCCGTGTGGGAGGAAGTAGGTCTACGGACAACTTGTATTTCAAATTTTCCGAGTGCTTACAAAAACTATATTTAATACACAGTAAGTTCGAGACGGCCCGGTACATCCCCGCCGCCAGACATTTAAAGAACGTGGGTCGCTATTCTTCGTCCCGCTGCCGAGAGAGGCATCGTCTTCACGAACGAGATGTCAACGTCTGCATTTTTAGTGGACTAACCATAACTATGTCTTCTTCTGTGTAATCTTAGTCTGTTTATATTAGAATAGGGAGTCGACGTAAGAGAATACAGGTCGCGAATTTGAGCTCATTTCTCGTTTCAACGGATAAAGAGAGTCAGTCGGTGGCCGTAAATTTAATATAGTGTATCCACGAGCTGTATCACCAGATTTATGTCCCCTTACACCTGTACAAAATGATAATTCTTTTCTTGCCATATAAAATCTACCTTACCAAAAAAACATGATCCTTTGATAATAATCTTTCTCGGTTACAATTCGAAATTCTTTAGTTCACCTTCTGCAGTGTGCTTATGGCCGACAGTGCTTAAAGAACTGTCATGAAGTCTGAAACTTAAAAACCTATTTTATTGCATCAGAAAACTTTAGTAGAAAAAATGCACATAAACATAAATCTCTTTGTACGCAAGACAACCTTACTTGTAATAAAAGTACAATAGAATATAGAACGTGCGAATAATTAACATGAGTCAACAAAATAAATATTTGCATATTCTTTTGTCATTAGTGATGAAATTTATCTTCAAAATGATGTCTCTTTCATTTATTTTGATAATTATTAAAAGAGATAAGTTATGGATAACTACAAAACAAAAAAAAAAACTTGTTTGAAAAGTAACATATAAAAGTTTAATAAGTATTTGTAAGTGTTTTATAACTATTTTCCAAGTAAGATTTTTATATTGTTCTGACTGTTTTAGTAACACGTACAAAATAATACACTTCTTATTTACTTTTTGTTAAGTGGAAGCGTAAAATGATTTGATTACTTTTGCGTATTTTTTTTATTTTTTACCCATGTTGTTGATCATACCAAATTCGCCTGTGGTGAGCCACACGCATACAGCGCCACCATATATACATATACCACATGCCGTAGGATCCGCTAACTTGCGTCTGAAATAAGTATATGGCACTAATGTATTCAAAATTTTGTTTAGGTACTGGCGTTTCGTCAATTGTGTTATGTACAATTTTTATATATATAAAATGACGTTGAAAAATGCTAGACTCATTTGGCAAAAAGAAAATGCCTAAATTTGACAAAATGTGGAAAGAAAGCATTCCAAATATTACTTTGATCTTGCAAACGTGATACAATTTTAGCAGGGAACTGTAACAGTGTGATATTATTTTTGTACCTAGTTTTTAATAATATGGTTTATAATATCATTATGTACAATAATGTATATATTTATAAATAAATTGATGTTTGTATTTCTTTTCTCTCGTGCTGAACCATCATATAAACTCCCATATCAGTAAATATATAGGAAAAATATGAAATATGATATAATATGATTATTAGGTCAAAGATTATTATGACTTTACACTTTGACATTCGTTCGAAAGGCAGTTTTCCGCAAGAAGAACGAGCGAGAAACTTAAGGGGAGCACTTTTCTAATTTCATCATGCATAGCTAAAATAAGTCGAGCCGCTTATGCCCATAGATATTTGTCTTCTAAATACCCTGGGACCTGGAATTGTATAATTAATAACCCTTTTTAACTTAGTGATTGTTTAATAATGTTCTTAAATTTATATAAGAGTAAATCTCAATATGCCCACAGGGACCCTATTGAACATTCACACAGAGAGCCCTCTACGTAAATTTGTGTTTTTTTTTCTCGTGCTGAGCTTATGTCGATCACTATTTCGTTTAAATATGTTATTTTCTTTTGACATATAATAGAAATTCATATATGAATTAGAAAGCCAGAGTTATGATTCCAATTTCCTTAACTTTATTTTAAGAGTTATACGAGATCCGAGCTTGTAAATCGCCTGAACGTCCGCTTCTACATCATGAAAATACTATGAATATCCACAGCATGTCTTAGGAGCAAAATTCCATACGACATCAGGTTATGGGAACACCCAAAGTAAATTAATCTAGCAAATTCAAAGTCTGATAAATTTCGTATTTTTTGACTACATAGGCGCCAGAGCTAAACCTAAATTATCTAGACTATTTGTTTGCTCCAATATGGGTAATGAGTATCAAATGCCTCTCGGGCATCCGGGTTGAGGTCCCACCTAGGAAAAGAGGCCCAGGCCAATATCACTGCCGTCAGCGGTTTGGGCACATGGTCACGAACTGTCATGCGGATCCTAGGTGCGTTTAGTGCTTGGTCCCTTATTGGACCAGGGAGTGCCCGAGCACTCAAGAATCGGTGGGAAAACCCTCATGCGTTAACTGTGGGCAAGATCACACCACCAACTACAGAGAGTGCCCGAAAACACTCAACCTTACTACCAAAACAACTAACAGGACTGGCAAAAAATGGTCCTTCCGTACACCTCCTAGTGTCAACCGCGACAAAAGGAATTTCCCTGCCCTACGAGCCAAAAATTCTACCTGGAGTTTCGATGTAGCATTCCGCCTTGCGCCCATTAACCCGTGGAGAAAAAGCAGACTCCGTGGGCTGCCTCGGAGCCGCCGAGGCAGGCCACCCGCCAAAAGCTTCCTGCGCTGCCTCCTGCTCCTGCGGTAATGGTCCTAGCAGCCTCATTTGAAAAAGACATTAAAACAATGATGACTGTCCTCCGAACCATCAAGATCTCGGAGATCTCCGAGTTCGCCAACGACCTACGCCTATGTAGAAACTCGGAGGACAAACTAAATGTCTTCGTCAAATACCATCACCTGAGGGTAAGATTAGAGTCTATCTAATATCCGCAGCCGGGTGCAATATTACTCCCTCAGTTGGACGCTATGAACCACACAATATCTCCTTAATGCCATTTAACGCGAACGGGTTAAATAAAAACATTCCGGAATTAAAGAAATGTATGTCGTAGTACGGAATAGACTTTCTATTAGTTCAAGAAACCTTTTTAAAGCCACACAGGCCTAGGACTTCCAAAATTGCAGGGTACGTACAACTACGAACGGACGAAACATACGCTAGGAAAGGGGGTATTGAACTATATTACAAGCGCTCCTTATACCTACTGCGGCCCGATCGACATTCCACCTCTCATGAATATGGAAGCTGCAGGTTGTGGACTCGCTACGACAGAACGCGGTACACTTGTCATAATCTCTGTCTATCTGCCAGCCACCAAATAGTTGCTCTGGAACAACCTCTAAGCCCTTCCCGCTCTAAGGGATGCCGTCATCCTCTTCGGTGATTTCAATTGTAAATACTCCAGGTGAGATTGTCCGGATGCTAATTATAGTCGAAACGAACTTCAACGATTGAGGACAAATTATATTTCGAAATTATTGCGCTCTCTATGTCGACTAACTACCCGGGCGATCCCTCTAATAGACCCTCCACGTTAAACATTCGTAATTAAAGGCGTCGCGCTTAATGTGAGCTGTATCGAGACACTTCACTTTCTCGATTCAAAACATCAACCGCTCTTACTAAGGATAGGCCCTCCCTCCGGTGGGATGGAGGCGGAAAATCACAATTGAAACAGTGTCTACCGCACTTGAGCGAATCGACATTCCCTTACTAAATAGCATTCCCTATGACATCAATACCACTGACGATATCAATTCAGCCATAGGTGCTCTTACCAACCTCATCAGAATAGTAGCCGGGAAAACAATTTGCGGGAGATTCCAGCGTCCTCGGACAACCGGAAGCTTCCTGCCTATGTTCTCGAATTGTTAAGAGCAAAAAACGCAGCTTTGCGCCGCGCAAGCGCATATCCTGCTGCAGAGTATAGAATCAGAGCGCGAGCCCTTCAACGTCGAGTGAGGGCTCGCATTCAAGAGATCCGAAATGTGAACTAAAGCGATCTCATAGAGGAAACCACGCCCACGCACAAAACGTTTTGGAATGTTACCAAAGCGCTCAAATGAGAAGGGTACATCTCTGTATCTCCTCTTGAAAGACCAGATAATTCTACTGACTTAGACGACGTGGAGATAGCGGAGTGCCTAGCGGACAGTATAGAATCCAAATACGCTCACGCGTGCATTTTACACATACACCGCATCGAAGAAGAGGTCCGGCATAAAGTTTCCCTCGAACCCTAAAGACGATCTACCTCCCGTCTCTCTTAGCGAAGTATAAAACTAATTAAATCTCTTAAAACCAGAAAGACACAGGGCCTCGATGGCATCAGTAATAAAGCTATCAAATGCCTTTCCTTGCCCCTATTGGGCTTACTGGTTGCTATATTTAACTCGTGCCCTAACAGTTGCTATTTTCCCCCCATTTGGAAAGAGACGGAGATAATAAGTATGAATAAACCAGAGATACCTCGCGACCTCCCTACAAGTTACAGACCAATCATCCCTCTGAACGGTCTAAGTAAACTTTTCGAGAAAATTCTAAATTCTACAAGCGGTCACTTTCTCGGGAAAGGTCTTACTATAGATAAACAGTTCGGTTTACGCCCTATACATTCATGTCCCCAGCAAGCCCTCGTCCAGTGTAATACATCACGGAGGGCTTTAGATCAAAGCCAAAAATCGTAGCTGTTTTTTTGATGTAAATATGGCTTTCGATAGAATAAGGCACACAGGCCTTAAAAAGTCTCACGGAAGTCACCGAATCTAATTTATATCTAAGCTTAGGTATTTCTTAGCCAGTTAGGTCTAATTAGGCTATATCACCTCACTCCACCGGCCGTTTCCGTGGCGGATAGAATAAACGGACCCGACACGTGACGGTGTCCAGTGACATCCTATACCGAGATGATCCTTTAAGGAATCGCCTAAAGGGCATGTCACGCACCGTCAGCACCCCCGTGAGCTGTCCGACCGCGTTCAGTGAAACCATCACAGCATTCCAGCCGACAGCATTGCCGACCCACCATTTCTTTAGGGGGACTTTTTTAATGGGTTTCAGTTCCACACTATCTGCATACATGGGCGCGTGGGTGTGCGTTATGCTTTTTTTATCTCCTCTTCGTCTCAAAAGAAAGAAAAATAAGGTATAAAATTAAAAGATTTTACAAGTACAACCCAGTGCATGTTGGATCATAGAGTTCATGCAGTCTTTTGTTCTCTACTTAATATTAAGTAATAAAATCAAAACTAGAAACTTGAAAACAAAGTGGCTAAAATATTTTTTTATATTAAATGGTTTTATTGTAAATAATTATGTGAATAATATACTAAACACTAGCAAATAATTAAGTAGAGTCAACTCTACACAAGCACCAATCAACACGCCTTGGATCGATTAGGAGATTTATCAATCAGATGGCATAGTTCAGACAAAAAAATAAAATTGTAGGGCATATCGTAACAATAAATAGCACTTATAATGTAATGAGTCGTTAATTATGAAAACATCACGAGTCCTACGATTTTATTTTTTTGTCTGATCAATTCTCTATATCGGTGTGGAGACTGGTATGTTGATAGGTACCTAAAATCTACTTAATTATTTATTAACATTTACTTACATTATTCACATAATTATTTTTAAAAAAACTGTTTAACTAGAATTTCTTTTAGTAATTCAATGTGCCACCAATTTGGTTTGAATAAAATTTTCTTTTAAATAAAGGTGTTGACTTATTTTGATGATGACATATTTTGCGTAGGTATTAAAGTAGTTTTGAATTTACTACACCCTACTTTAAAATCTATGACATTTTAAAGCTTATCAATTATTAACTTTAGTGTTACTACACCTTTGCTTACAATCTAAAATTAATACGAAGTGAAATGTCATATATAATGTCTGTCAAACAAATGTCAGTTCTCACGAAAATGTGTATGTGACAGATAGAAGTGAAGGGTTTGAGTTTGATTCGATATTTATTTGAAATACTTGTTGAATAAGTTACGTTTACATGCTTCAGTAATATATTAGAGTCATCATTATTTGCCGTCTCAATATGCAATAAAGTGCTTAAAGTGATTGTGGAAGCGACACCTGCTATAACACCGAGGCGGTGATTGTTCAGGTATCTAACGGTATTTGTTTTTGTCAACGTCGATATTTTCTTAGATTTTGTTCATTTTATGTATATACCATTTAATACACAATATCCCCTTATTAATATATACAGTTGAAATCACAACTTAGGACATTAGTTTGTAATTTTTAAACTAATTCTAATTCAGACGAAAAGCGTGACCGATTTATACAACATTGATTTCATCCAATACTTGTTGTACTTAGAAAGAAAAACAACGAAAGTGTACATAAATTGTATGTCAATGTGATGATAATAGTAATGCAAACTGGAATAATATATGATTGTTTATTTATATAGACAAATCTTGACATTAGTCTAGGACTTTAACGTCAGCCATTGTTAATTCCAAGCAATTTATATAAAAAGGAGGAATATTCAAGAATTTACCCAGAACAATAAAAGTATTGGTAATAAATTCAATTTGAGCTACCTGATAGACGTGTCTTACAGCCAAAACAGTTAAGTACCAATTCCATTCAGCTTACAAATTGTCTTGAAACATACAATTTTTGATGTTATTTTATTAAAATTAAAATTATTACAAGAACATAATCTGGATTTTGTTTTTGAGAAGCAAGCTTAGAAAAGGTTTCATATTTCTTTTTTTTTTTCAATTAAAATATTCTAGAACACCAGGGAAGGACAGGACCCCTTATTCATACCTGACTGTTGGCATTTCGGTTCAGAAGCATTTTCACATTCTGTCTAATAGCTAAATGGTATTTTAGGGTCATTACAAGTAGTGCATCCTTATGTATATTTAAAAATCAATATCATTGATTACAATGTAATTGATTGATTACATTGTAATCAATGATATTGATTACAATTGAATCAAACATTTCATGCAAAATATTATATATTGTCAAATGGTTACCAGATATGGTTTTATCTGGTTGTTGGCATAAATTATGAAAAACATTAATATATTAACTAGACCGGTTCAAAAAATAGACTATTTTTTTTTCAAAACCTGCAATGAAGTACCTTCCTAGTCATAAAAAAAGAAGTCCGTGAAAACGGGAGCTCTTAATATTACTATTGAAAAGTCGCTCATCATAAATTTCTATTTTACATTTAAATAACATGGAAAAATTTTTTCTAATTCAGAATTTTATAGCTCATTTTTGAATCAACATATCGAAATGAGCAATACACATATTTGAAGAAAATTGAACACTAAATAAAATGTCTCTTATGTTTTTTATGTATTTTACACTCCTCTAATAGTTATTCGAGTTTAAAATTCAACATGTAATCAATTTAAAATGTTTTCCTTAAATATCTTATGAGTTTTATTAAAAAAAATTAACTTAGAATATTGAATTGTCAAGTTCAACGTCTTGACAAACTAGATATCTTTTGATCTACTATTAAGAATAAATAACTTTTTAATTTAAGAAATTCGAAATTCGTTCTTTCTTTGAACAATAAAAAAAAATTTTTGGACCCTTTAGAAACAGTCTGTTTTTACTTACTAGACACGGTATGGGCACTTTAAGAGCCCTCATTATTTTCGAAAACCCCGCCATAACTTTGAACGACCAATAAACCGAATTAAAAGATTACGGAAGTGATGAAACATCCGATCGACCAACTTTTTAGAGAAGGATTGAAATAAAAATATCAAATTTTAAAGTATCATTTTCTTAAGTATTATTATTGAAACAACCTTTTTTTTTAATAAATTATACTATAAAAATTGTTATAAAATAAATTGATGACTATTTTAAAGTTGTTTTATTAAAGTTTGGAAAATGTCGATGATGTTCTTGTACAACTTGTAGAAAATATTGGAGTTGCTCCTCATTTTTCAATAAGCAATTATTGTAATCTTCTATTGATGCAATACCCTGTTCCTCTACATCATTAACTACTGTTAACCCTTTGAAAATTTCTAGGTTTTCCTTATAACTCCCATTTTCTGACCACATTTTTATGTCAGCATCAAGGAAATCATAGGGTAAATCAAATATTTTAAAGAGCATCAATGATTTTATTGATAATTCAATATTTTAAATTAATTTTTTTCAATAAATATCATAAAATATTTTAAAAATTAAACCCAATGAGAAATTATGTAAAGTTATACTAACAATATTAGAGAAAAGTACATTTACTAAAATATTTATTTTGAAATAAATGTATTGAATTGTAAATTTCTATTGTAGTTAAGTAAATTAGAAAATAATTTCAAACACTAATTCAATACATAGTGACATCATTGTATAAGCCATTTGTCAAGTTATTTTTTGACAATTACTCATAAGGGCAAATCGAATATATTCACTACATAAATATTGTAAAAGACCTTGAAAATTAAGATTGCTCATTGCAATCAAATAACTTTGTGATCTAATCTATGCATGTATGAACAGCACATCATAACTAGAACTATTTGCAACTACTAACCTACTCGTCTTGTGCTATTCATCCAAGAAACGCGTGTTTGCCCCATGCATTTAGTTATTGTTTTTGTTAGATAAATTACCAATCTTCACAGTGCTGCATCTTGTCAGTTTGTAGTTAAAAATGTCTAGACATAAGGGAGTGTCATTTAAATTTTATCGATTCATTTTAAAAAAGGAGAAACCGGTCTTATGTAACAAGTATGATATAATTATTTACATGATATACAATGTTATGAAAAATAATGATTCAATTTCAAAATACACTTGCAAATGGGGTAGTGAAGACTAGAGTAAATATTGAAAATGATGAAGAAATTGAAAAATGATCTTTTGGAAGAGATTTTTTATTGTTGATTTTTACAAAAACAATCAACTATTTCAAGAATATCAAGATTTTCTTAAGTTACAAAAGCCAAAAAAACACACAGATGAACGTTTATCAAGTGGTATGACAATACTTGTCCCTGAAGTAAAGGAATATATAGGTACATATGTACCTATGAAAGTGTACCTCTAATGTCTTAATAAACATTGATTTTATTGGTTGGTTTGATTTGTTTTTGTTGTTTGGAATTAACACCTTGAATTATATATTAACCCTAAAAAGGTAGCCATATGAAAATGTACCTGTAAAATAGTCATATGTGGTGAAGTAGGTTATCTTTTTAGAATTAATAATTTATACAAAAATCACTTTTTATCGTACATTATTTATCGGGTATTTTTGATTATGTCAATGCGTTATGACAACTTGTCCGGTTAAATAAGTCTCCACTGTATATAATAAAATGAAATATAGCTGTATTTAAATGTTCATGTTTCATATTTTTCAAGATCTATTCAATAAGTAAGATCCTCATCCAAAATGCAAAAATAGATTAGTTTCATGTTCATTTGATACATTTTATTGGTGTAAGTACTAAATACATTATGATTTCAATAATTGTAATTTTTTATGTAGAAATGATATAAAATTGCAAGACAGATTTTGGTGAAAGTTGAAAGAGAAAGGAAAAGTTGTAGGAGGAAGGAATGCTGTCTTCCATCTACATTCATCAATTATTCTTTAATCTCTTGATATAGCCAAAAATATATTATCAGGAAACATAATGGATAAAAAGGGCACTTATGCACAAAATAATAAGTCACTACACACTTTTTTTAAATTTTGGTTTGAATAAATGAATTATTTGTGCATATTTTAACTTTTTTGTTTGTAACCTCTTTATCAAAGTTGTGTACCTAATTGGATTATCTCGAGTCAACATATTTCTCAACAATTTCTATTGAAGTGTTCTCAACTACATAATACAATTGGCATATGAATGCTGAAGAAGAACAAGAAATCATGAGATTTCTTGTTCATTTTATTACAAACAGTTCTTGAGAAACTACTGCGGCTCATGTAGGAGATTATGAATAGTGAATTATAGGAATAAGATTTAGAGTGTTAAATTATGAAAATATCAAATAAATCATAAAAACTGTGTACTTGCTTAACTAGTCATATGATTATTATTTGTATTGATGATCCAACCTGACATAGTTAAAAAATGAAAATAAACATCAGAAAAATTTATTAACAAAACAATTCATTATTATATTTACCTTATTTCTTAATATTGTGAATTTATGTGGCTTAAAATATGTGTTGCAAAATAACAAAATGTATATATTAAAAATAAATTTTTGTTACATTTTTTTTTAATTGACCAAAAGCATATTGGACCATGCTCATTATATAGCTTTAGTTTCTAGTACTAAATCTTTGAGTTAAGCCCTGGACGGTTGAATGGAGGAACGGACATGGCAAAACTATATGGATGCCTTGTTAACTATGGAACTCTAAAATAAGAGTGGAAAGTATTTGCCAATGAGGAAACTTATTTATTTATTCGTAATTTTTTATTTGCAATGCAATAAAATCGTTAGTTAAACTATAAATACAAATTATCTGTTGCACCCCAAGTATTTAATTTCAAATCATTTTCATATGTTCAAGACAATCTCTAAGAGTTAAGAAATCTGTAATGCAACATATCTATGTTTTCTCTTCTCAGAGTGGTATTTTATTTTTTTGTAACACTGCAGTACATCTAGAAGTATTTTAGGTACTTCTAATATTCTTTTAAAATTTCTTTTGCAATAATTATACTGAAAATAACAGTCTTTACTCAATATGATTATTAATTTAAAGAATATTTTGTTTATCCTTGAGTAGTGGAAGCTTTTACCCCGAAGCATTTTTCCTATATTGTCTTTTTTAAACTAGCTTCTACAGTGTAAACATATCTCTCATATATAAAATGAATTCCTTTATCTTGTATATGAACGATTACAATCTTATCCATGACTCTGACCGCTACTCCATTGTTGAATCCAGTTCCGATCCTATTCTAAATGTTAGTTTGTCTTACTCTGGGTTCTGATGGCAGTCCTATCTATTTAGGTAGATTTCAATTTTGATCTCACTTTCTACTCCAGTCCCATTCCCAATTCCAATCATAATATTGCTTATTTCAATTCTGGTCTTAATTTTCATTTTAGTCCCACAGTTAATATTGATTGTAGTCTCATTCTCGATTTCAAACCCTTCAATCTCAAGTCAAATTTTCTCCTTTTTTCATTTGCAATTTCGATTTGGATATTTCCAATTTGGGCGAAGTCTTGGCACATACTAATATCAAAATGAAATTTATGTTATATTATTTTAGGATAATGCAGATTTAAGTGAGTTAAAGAATTTTTAGAATTTGTAATAGCACAAACATGCAAATGAAGCCAAGTAAATAATTCATGCTTAGTCCATTTTACTGGGAGAGCTTCTCGTTAATGAAGTAATGTTTAGAATCTGTTCAGTAGTTCAGTTCAATAGTACAAATATGCAAACAACACTAGATATGAATGCCAAATGCTAGTTTTCTTTTTCAAAACTTTTCCCATTCGCGAGTACTATATATCGCTAGTCTCATAGTAATTATATGAATAGATTAGGCAAGCAAAAAAAAGAACAAAATATATATTATTAAAATATATCTTTTACAATTAGGTGAAAGGAAGTCAGTTGTATGACTTCCTCTCACCTAATTGTAAAAGATATGTATAATAAGCAATATTTATACTAAATTTCACAAGTTCTACCCCCCTCCAAAAAACTTTCATACAAAATTCAACCCCCTTTTACTTCAAAATTGTTTCTTAGTAGATCCTTACATTATACAATCTATCAATAAATCAAATTAAATTTTCATTCGAGCTTATAGTTTCAGAGATCTGACAGAATTGGTGTATCATTTTTCCCTAATTGTAAATTTATTGTCTTTATTTTACATTGTTTAATAAAATCCTTCATGACTTAATATGCTGTAAAAAGTAAATTCTTTATCATTGAAATTTCCATACTGGTGGTTGTGCCACATTTTACTCATTTTACTAAGCCATTTCCTCGTAAAATCATTTTATTTCAGGTTGAGGGGCTTTAACCTTAAGCCTTTCATGCCGTCGCAGTGCAGGTTAGGGCTGAAACATCAAACTTGAAAATTATTAAGGGTTGATATAAGGTTAGGGAAAAAGTTTTCTTATATTTTATATACAAAAAGATATTTTTCATAATGTTTAATTTGCTTAATATTAAAATGTGTGTATATATGCCATTTTCTTCAACAACTTCTTGCCATTTCCTAGGTTGTGATTTAATTCCATTGCTGCAGAAATTTTGGGATTTGTAATGAAAAAACTTCAACAAGTAGTTTTGACAGTCCCCTCTTGATATTAACTGTGTCAGGGCTCTGTGGAGGATGCATTATCTCTTCCTAAACAAACTCTCTCAATATTTGTTGAGTGGCTAAACGTGTGTGGTTTGGCATTATATGGCGAAAAATCGCACCCTTTTTGTTGATCGATTAAGGCCGTTTTTTCTACTTTTAGTTTGAGTCTCATAAGCTGTTAACAGTAGAGATCCAAATTGATGGTTTTGCCCGGCGGTAAAAACTTATAATGAATAATGTCCTACCAATTCCACCATACACATAGCATCAACTTATTTCAAACTAATTCTGGTTTCGCAGTCTGTAGAGCTTACTTGCCTTTTGACCATGATCTTTTTTGCATCTTTTCGAAGGTAATCCATTTTTCATCACCAGTGATCAATCTTTTTAAAAATAATTCGGTTTAATTACCTTTCTATAAGGAATAGAAAATTAGTACATGATTCATTACATTTCTTTCAATGATCTCATGTGGGACCGTTGAGATTTCTTGTATATCCACCTTTTTCCAAATGAGTCAAAACTGTTTTGTGGCCAATCCCTAATTGTTCAGCAATATCTTAAAAACTCATACGCCAATTTTGCTCTACTTTTTCCAAAATGGCATCCATTTTATATGTAACAGGTCGATCAGAGCAAGTTTTATCTTTGACATTAAAATTACTAGATTCAAAATGTTTGAACCAGTTTTGTGCCACTTTTACCGACACTGCATTAGATCCATAAACGTCACAAATGTTTTTCGCGACTTGGGCCGCAGTTTTCTCTTTTTTGTAAGAAAACTTCAAAATGTATCTAGTTTTTACTTTAGATTCATTCATTTTAGTACACAGAAAAGTAATAGAAAACAACTGGACATCATTTTTGCTTTTTATTATTTTTAATGTTACCTACGTAATAGTACCAAAATTAGCCAGATACAAACAGCACAAAAGGATTTTACTGAAACTTTTTACTTACAGAATACGAAAAAACTTTTTCCCTGACCCAATATTAGTACAGTCATTGTGTATTTTCACTGGGAAAGTTTTCCGGGAGTTATGAAAATTGGCAATTTTATTGATTTTGATGTGTTCTTACCGAATTTCAACTTTGCCACCTCGTATCTTTGCCGCTCGCGCCGCCATATTGCAAAGATATCGCCTAAAAGCAGTTTTTTGATAATAATTCCTTTCCGACACATTTTACATGTAAAACATGTCTATACAAAATAATAGTAGAGAAAATTTCCTACAATTTATAATATAACCTTTTTTTTTTCTAAAATCAATAGTTTGGCGTACGAGCGCCGTAAAGTGTAGTTCAACACACGTTTCTGCAGAAATACTCATTTCCACATCACCATGATGTAGAGAAAGCGGCGCGTTTTTTTATCTTGATATCCCCAGTAAGCCTAATTCACATCTGACTCATTATTTAAAAATTTAGTTCAATCTCCGTCGCTTCATTCTTGTTGACGGACCAGATGTTGTGTTTTCATCGTCTTCAGTACTGATTATAATATCAAAGACGAAAGTTTCTTCTGCATCATCGGCGATGGGATCATCAGTTTCATCGCGGTCCTCGTCGTTCTCGATTTCGTGGTTTATTTGCTCGAGATTAGTGTCCGTTTTTTCTTCTTCACTGCTATCTTGTGATGGAAATTGCGAATTATCACAAGAACCATCACAGTTGCTGCACGCAACGGAGCACTTTAGCCCTGTCTTTCTTGCATTTGCAAGAAATAAGTTTTAGCAAACTTTCCGGAGCAGAGGGCTCGAATGTAGTAACAGGAATGAGTCCGTTCTTGTCTTTTTTCCATCCCCATTGTTCTACATTTTGTTCGTTCCCATACCACTGCTGAACCTGGTGATAAGTTCGAAACGAATGTTGTGCTGCTGCTTCTGTTGGCGGTAGCGACGCAATACTAAAATTTATTTTATGTGCTGATGCTGTGAAGCATGCGTATCTATAATTATTTATAGATGTACTTTTACGCTCTTTCACATCACTGTAGCTGTATAATTCGATGAGAAAACGTTCTCCAGCTTTGGCAATGACTTCTGGATCAGCATTTGGATTTTTAAATACTTCGATAACCTCGTTTAAATCTGGGTTTTTTTCGGAGTACTTTAATAAATTTAATTTTTCCTTGATAAAATGCTGGTGTGGTATCACAACCACTAAAGGCATGTAAAATTAAAATATGATTTGCGGTTGTTTTATCTTTTATACTATTTATGGAGTATATTTGTCGTGAAATTTTTCCTTTCTCTGGTTTGAGGATGTATATGTTTGGATGCGTTGATAACGCCGTCAAAAGAACAAGGAGATCTACATCTTCACCGACAACTACTACAAAATCAAATGCCGATGAAACGCTTATTGCGGTATTAATTATTAACGTATCTGCATCTTCGGTGGTTTGTTTAATGAAGTGATTAAACAAACCATGAGTGTTCAGCTTCAAATTTTGTCTTCAACATTCCAATGAGGCGGTTCTTGTTTGCATCATTACCCAGGAATTTACTTTGTGACAATTGGCGTCATTGTTTCGTCAAAAAGTATGTCTACTAAAGCAGTTTTTCGTAATCGTCGGGTTCGTTCTACATATTTGGTACTAAGGGTTGCTACATCTTCTGGATATCCGTCAAATACGATAATGGCATTGTAGGTATAATGCGATCGGACGTAGGTAATGTATTTATTGCAAATAGATGAAAACGATTCGCCCTGTTGCCAAACGACTCGGTGTAATAAATATCCTCCATTGATGATGTACATCGTATTTTCAAAATTTATATCACCAGAATGTTGCTCAAATGTTGATACATAGTGGATTTAATAAATTTGCGCATACCTGCATCATTGAAAAGGTACAACGGAAATGGAGCTAGTTCGTACGCAAGGAAATTTTCAAGTTCTTTTTCAGATTCTTTAGCGATGATATTCTTTGAAAAATTAACAAAAGATTAATCGGGACAATGTCGTTTTCTATCTGAATTCCTGTTTTCATAACACCAAGTGATTTTGTCTGTCATTCCGTTTAAATTTTACGTTATAGAAATCACTGCCAATGATTTTAGAAATGCCAGCACTACCAATTTCTTGAGATATGTGACATATGTGACTTTTTCATCTCCGATAATTCCAGTGCTTATCGACATGATTTCATTCAATTCTGGAAAAGGTGGATGATTGGACAATCAATCCATCAATTTTTTACATCATCATTGTCATGTTTAAGCCTTGAATTTCTTATTTCGACATGCTGCTCGGAACTGGAAAAAGGCACGTCGCAAAATTTCTCAACTTCATCACAAATATTGTACAGAATTGCCATTCCTAAAGTCCACTAGGATAGCATGCTTTCCTTGACCCCTCGACCATGAGTAAACCCACCATGACATTTCATCGTCCTCATTAACGATTGTTCAGTTGTCATATCTGACCACGTACCACACCAAAATGTGTAAGAACGTCTAATTGTGAAATACCCTTTACTTTTAAATAGTTCATATTCTTGAGCTGTCATTCTTTCCTTTAAATTAAGCAAATATAAATGATAAAATTTTGCATATAAGAAATGACCACTGGCATAAAAATAAGGTATCATTTTTTTGACAGTGTCAAGATGTAAATGAATTATTTTAAAAGTGTAGCCATCCGAAAATATTGAACCCATAATTTCGCTGTAGCACCACGTTGTTCAAGTTTAATCAATTCATTTTCAAATTTATCAGCAAGTTCTTTGCAGCATTTTTTCTGGTCCGCCTCAAGTATCTCTGACCTATCGAAATTATATAAAATTGTATCTAATTCTGCACTGAGATTGGGTGTGTCAAATCGATAAATTTTAGGATAATTTTAGCAATTGAAAGATGAGTCAGCATATGCACTCTTACTGCACGTGAATACGCATGTCCTGCCATAATTTTTTTCAATTGAATTTAGTGCGAAAATAGTGCTAAAGAGCTCTTTTAATCCACTTCCGGTCATTATGTATCCGATAGATCCCATGAACAACATTAACAAATGGAATTCACCGAGTCTTACGAGAGTATTATTCAATTTTGAATTCTAATCATGCGGAGAAATGATTTCCCGCGCTTTAAAATATAAGGGCTGGTCAAAAGTGACGAAACAAGTATGCTAATGTAACGACACATCTTTCAGAAACAAATAAGAGAGCAGTCAAAATTGTGTCATAATCACTTGGTGGAGCATTAATGAAGGGCAAGCATCCAATAAAAGACTTCGTAGGGCAGTTCTGCTGTCGCTTGTTCCATGAACCCATTCCATCCAGGTATGTTAGGCAGGTCAACCCATTTTCCATATAGCCACAATAAGTCGGAAACTGATAGTATAATCACCTCCGATACCGCACGAATGCTACCAAGGTTTTGAATCTTTATTGTTTTCAAGCCCGTATCGTTTTTCTTCGTAAATGTTTTTAATTCAATGGCACCAAAACTACCGACGACTTTTGCTGACGGCAATTGCTTTAATCGTTATTTTGGTCGGGAGCAAAGGCACTTTTAGGTGTTATACAATGCATACCACCTATAGCATGAAAAGTGTTGTGCCCATCTAATGTCTGCGTATTGAAATCGGCGTTGTCGAAAACAAACTGTGAAAACGACTGAACATCGATATTCAATGGTGAGCGCATTATAACTGAAACAGCATTGCTTCGGTGTACGAAAAGCAAAATCCGAGAGATGATAAAGTATCTATCAATCGTCGAGATCCATATTTTTGAAATAAAAATACTGCTACTCCGACCTGAACCGATGATATAAAAGATTACAGCCTGGCTGCGGCAATAATACAATATGCAAGAGCAATGCTTTTATTTCCATTTGTCAAACGAGGCGCATTTATTTTTTTAAATTATACCATCCAGGAAAATTCGCAGTTTCAGGTATACTTGACTCGACATCTTGAAAAAAAATTGTCTGATGGAGGATAATGTTTTGTCTCGTACACCCTAGACCGAATAGCCGTACAGGCTTCCGTCAGTAACTTAAACCCTGTACTTCGAAAGCAAACCACAGGCGCCTTATTAGCAGTGACACAATATTTTTTTAACAGGTGTGCTTTCACTGTTTTATGTGTAGACGGTAATCACCTTCAATTCGTCCAGTTTTCGGAATTATCTTCGAGATATGAATAAATGTACTGCATCGCAGAATCAAACTCTGCTGTTATATCAGCAGCACATAAAAACTATGATTCTTGAATGAGAACATTCGACGCGTAGATCGCAGTTGTACTTAAGAAGTCGTACCATCGCTTCTCCTACGCAAAGCTGCAGCGATTAACTTCTCATTATTATATCGTTTACGACACTCATCGTGAACCACTATCGATTTCAATCCCAACAAAAGTTTGTATTTATTGTCTTTTCTTTTTACACTTGACTTACGAAAAGTTTTCAATCCTTTTTCCTTCACTTCAATGACTTCACTTTCTGGCAATATATCACCACAAATAAAACAGTTTACTTCATTAGAAGCCATGGCTCTATAAATGCAAACGACACTGTGAAATGGTAAACATGTACTGATGACTCAGACTAAATATTTCTATTGACCTCCGTTAAAACCAGATGTTTCTTAGAAGGGAGAGAAGAGTCCTGACACAAGGGACGCATTCCTTTACACCTGCGGAGACAGACCATAGTCAGCCGGGTTTTCAATCTACAGTACAATATTTAACCTCAGTATAATGTTTATATTTTACAATTCACAAATATGAGTAGTTTAAATTAAATATTACTCATTGGCGGGGATGTATAATGGTTTACGGCGCCCGTACGCCGAAACTATTGATTTTAGGAAAAAAAAGGTTATGATATAAATTGTAGGAAATTTTCTCTAGTATCATTTTGTACATACATGTTTTTCTTGTAAAATGCGTTGGAAAGGAGTTATTATCAAAAATCTGCTTTTAGACGCCATTTTTGCAATATGGCGGCGCGAGCGGCAAAGATACCAGGTGGCAAAGTTGAAATTCGGAAAGAGCATGTCAAAATCTATAAATTGCCAATTTTCAAAACTTCCGGAAAACTTTCCAGGTAACCTCTATTTTTTCGACCAAATAAATGACTGTGCTATATATCAATACGTAGCCTAAATTACTGAGTCTAGAGACTTGAAATTTTGTAGAGACATTCCTGTTATAACTTAGGCGAATACTAAGATAGGATTATAAGAAATTTAAACCCTAAGGGGGTGAATAGAGTGTAATACTTTTGTATAGAAAATCATAACCGTTAAGCTTCTTAGTTACTTATAGTAAGAAAGAAAAAATACATACTTTTATTAATCTTCAAAACGGTAAAATAAGGGTTAAAATTTTGTATGAAAAATCTAAACTACTAAAATTATGTCAAAATTTATATTTTAGCTAATCATTTCTAATAATAAATAATGAATGCGTCGTTCTTAGAAGTAACTCTATAATGGGTAAAATAAGGGTTGAAATTTTTGACGTGATAACGTCTTATAAATTGATGAACGCTGGCTGCACGCACGAAAAAGCATGACTCATTGTCACGTTCCGCCTGAGCCGAGCGTGCGAGCGAGAGCGCGGAACAATAGAGAGGCACGATCGGCCTAAGTGTTCGGCTTGTGACGAATCTATCTCTTTACTGTATAATTTAAGTAGAAAAATATTCGAATTAACGAGTGCAAATAAATGTTAATTTATCGAAAACATCGTCATTTTCAATTAACTCCTTTGTATTATACAAAATAATGATAATTCAGTGATAATAATTCAATTCAATTAATAAAAGAATGCAATTTTAATTAATGTTTTCTTATGACGTTATCATATAAAATTATCATCCGTGAACCGACTTTACAGACAACCAATTTTTTTATATAAAATAAAAAGAAACCTCTGAAGCTATTGACGACAAACGATATTTTGATTGTCTATTACAATAAAAAATAACGATATGTATAGTTTTTGGAAAAGTAGGGTGAAATAAGTGGAAGAATGTTTTTTAGAAAATAAAATCCACTATGTATTTTGTCCTTTTTTTGTGTATGTTTAAATCTATCAATCATATTCGACTTTTATGAAACTAGCTTGTGTACTAAATACTTAGTTAACCTAGTGAACGAAATATGAACATAAAGTTCATATTTATTTCTCTAGATTCTAAAAATTAATTTACTCATAGAAGCTACACTATCTCAAAGTAATTTAGCAAAATTTAGATACTACCTGCATTTACTACGTTTTTGTCCAAATTAATACCGTGACTGTAGTAGAATCGAAATTGCACAGAGGACGAGAAATAGAATTGAAAATCCAGAATGGGATAGAAAACGGAATCGGAATCTCCTTAGATCAAGATCGGAGTCGAAATCAAAAACGAGACTGCGGTCAGGATCGAGAGTGGGAGAAGCAAGACAAAAACGGGACAGAGATCGGGGTGTTCATTTTGTGGTGACTTTTCTCGTCTCGTCGTACCTTCGTACGACGAGACCAGATAGAATTCATTTTATGTATACGCGGGCGGAGTCACCACAAAAGATCGTAGCTTATAAAGTTTACCTAGACACACAGGTCAAGTATCCATGTAAGTTTTAAAAAGCGACAATATAGTTTTATTGCTTTTGGTACAGAATAAATATACCCAGAAGGTCCGCTCTTGCACTCTATTTTAATTACCCACTTTCGGCCGATCGCTTAGGGCTGGAGGTATCAACTTTTGTACAATTATATCTTAACATATATATATTTTTTTTTCTATTCTACGTTATTAGTAGATAAATAACTTTATTAACGAAAAATAGTGGTTTTTAGATATTTCCAGAAAGATTAAAATATTTTAGACCAAAAAATAAATCAATATGGATAAAGTAAGCATTTTTAATTATGTTGCACTACATATTCGTTATAGGAAAGAACTTTCGATAATTGCAGCGATTATTATATAGTTATTAGTATATTGTACTTTAGGGTATCATAAAATCTCATTCATAAATAAAGTTTCTTACAATAAATAGACCACTGAAAAACAGGTATAAGGCATAGAATAGGACAGGTTTTATATTATATTAAGAGATCTTTTAAAACTTTATAATCTACGTAGTTCTCTTTAGAGAAGCAGTCCAGAATCAGGCCTCTGTTAATTCAACAAATCGTACGAATTTCGGAACGCGCTTTATCTCTTAATTAAAATTAAAAAAACTTGTTCCAATTCTCCGTTCCCTCTCCTTTGACCCCTCGGGTATTGCTCATTGGTCGTAGAAGGTTTGGAACAGTACTTTTTGTCGTTTTCGATCTAACAATGTTAAAATAGAGCAGCAATATTAAAATTGTGTTCGCTACACGACATTGAGCGGGGGCTTGTCGTTTAAGTGTTCTCGTTGAATATATCTGAAAGCATAATGTTCGTCTGAAAAATTAGAACAATAATCAATATTTTTTAATTACTTATTAATACGTGGGTGAAGTTGAGGAAATTCGTAAAATAAGCACTTTCAACTCTGACGAAAGTATTGTATATAGAAAAATACCTCGTTCGCGATATTTTATATTAGTGAGATGTTTTATGAAAATATATGGAACTCGGGGCACTATTTTTCAAGATTAAGTATGTCTTACATCCAAACAAAGCTTCTCAATTCATTATATTAATATGATAATACAGCGTAGATTATGTTATTTATTACATTGCTTATTCTATACAAATAAAGTCACAAATTTAATTTGGGTACAAAGGTGGAATTTGAATGAAGGAAGCATAAATATCTATTTGATAAAAAAAATCCTTTGCGGTTAAAATTAACGGGAAGTTGCAGGGATGGTCTTTAGGGTCAACCGCTTTTCACATTTTTTTTTATTGTTGCCTTTCTATGACAACAGATAACGGAATAAAAGGTAAATTCACTACTTAAGCAGTATTTAGGCATCCCAATACGCAGCATTCATAATAGCTCTGCTTAATTGTAGTTATTTCGTTTGTAATTTAAAGAAAAAAGGAGTACCTATCACAACTTTTTCTCGCGCGCGCCAGTCGCAACTGACACGTGGATGGTTTGGGAATCTTTTGTACAGCCGGCGGCGCACGTGCGTCATCGTTGGGCGCGCTTCGTATGGAGTGGACCTTCCGGGCCAACTTATTTTCCGCTTGTGGGGTATAGAAATTTGTGAAACATTTATAGTTTGACCACTTACGTTTTCCTTAAGCTTCTTTTGTTATTTTTCATTTCATAAAATATGTTATTTCTCTCCAATTCATTAAGAAAAAACGTGAAATAAACAGTGTTCCATAAAAAAGACGAATAAAATAATTTAACTTAACTATCTATGTAACATCCATTAATAGGATATTGATTGGTGAAGGTTATCCCAATTTTTTCTAGTATGTTTTAATTTTTATTTGGAACATATAAGATATTAAAGTTACATTTTTAATTAGAATTTTTGTTAATAAAGAGGTGTACTCAAATTGATTCTGATTTAACATATGATATATATAAGTAATATATCACATATGGAAACAAAAGCGTGATTTAGCACAAATACTTGTGCAAAATATATAATTATTGGTATTTTACTGATCTCTTCAAAATCGAAATCGAAGCAACTGATTCGAATGTAGCTTACAGCATTCGATAGTGTTTTTAATTCAAAAAGTATTTTATTTTTAAAAACCTTTTGGACAAGAAATGTCAGTTATTTTGCAAAAGATATTTTTTGATTACTCTTTGTGAATGATATTTTTTTATTAATTTATTCGATTTTTGTGTCACGCACCACGCATGCACATACACACGGAACGCACAGAGTACATGCGCACATCTCTCTGGAAATGGTTAGAAAAACTTCCTAGTATGTCAAAACGTCAATATCGTTAAAAATCTCCATTTCCAAAATTAGACCGATTACTATTATCTCCATAATTTTAGCAAAATATTGAATTTCTTTAATGGACAATTAAAATACCGATCAAGCGCGTGTGGGGACAACCACAGTATAGGGTTCCATAGTTGCCTGTTACAGAATACGGACTTAGAAGAGGGTTTTTAGTTTGGTGCTATAAACCTATTTTAAATAACTTCACGATGTAACGGCTAGTGACGTCTAAAACCGGCCCCACATAAGACGGGTGTTAAGGGTGTTACCATTTTATATTTCAATAATTTTGCATCATACACAAACTTATATTTATCAATTGTTTTACACAACCAACGGCGTCATTTAAATAATTTTCAGTGGCATTTGTACAAAATTTTGCTTCTTTTTTCTTCAAGTAATTTAAAAAGTTGGCCGACTATTACATTACAAAGCACGAAACTCTGCCGCTGTGAAGTTAGTCACGTAAATGTCCCAATGGCGTAAAATAGGAACTTGGGGGAGAAGAAGGAAGATTTAGGGACTGTTGAACCTGCGCATTGCATCATTTGCAGACAATTTCAGAGCTGCAGAATTTTGCGCATTGTATTGTATTCGTTAATTATAAAGCATACTTAACAACGATAGTTTTCCTTTTAATTTCGTGATATATTCTACTGTCGTGAATTTTTTAACATATCCAAGAATATTATTTACCTGACAGGGATACGCATTCTTGACTTTAATAAAAACTAGTATTTTGAATTTAATATTTCGTAAACGGATCCTCGAATCGTAAAATGGTTTTTACGGCCCTGGCAATGATTTTCAATAAGCTATCCAACGATACCCCACACCATGAGATAGACGAGAAAATAAAATGCATCCGTACTTTATGTGTTGAGGAGAAAATTTATATGAAATTTTTATAGAAACTTTAATTTTACCACTTTGTCGGCATATTTAATCTGTGTATCCTTACCAAATTATAGCTTTTTAGTACTAAGAATTTCTGAACAAGTTTGTCGCTCCGATCGTCCGACTGACTGACGGTCGGTGCCACGGATTTGGCGAAATTATAAAGGTTTATTGTTGACTACGGAACCATAAAAATGATACGGTGAGGTTTTAATTACAAGAATCTAGTTTCCTCATTGCTTGTGACTAATCCATTTTCTATATTGGGTTTTAAATAAATGTATTGAATGGTCTTTATACATTTTCTCTACAACGTCAGACCATGGAATGAATGCTTATAATACAATAGTATCATTAAGAACCACCTTATTTTTTTTTAATTATTCCCTATTTTCAGTAAAATTTTGATAAATCATTAAAAAATAAAATTTTCATAAATAAACCTTTTTTTTGGTAAGTGAAATAGTTCTATTGAATAAATACTTTCAGTAGAACGTATTTTCATGTGCGTAGTTCTTATCGAGATCGAAGATAGTTTTCTAACTTGAAGTATCAATTAGATAATACATATTCGATAAGAAATAAAATAGCTATTTGTGAATGCATGAGCATTAAATAATATAATAGAAAAGGTGCAATTACATCTATACAGCATAATTGATATAGATACAGTATAACTGAATTATGATGAAAGGAATTTGTGCTAAACAGTACTTTTATATCTAATCATTACAGTAGTTCATTACTCATCAGAATGATTTATCATTTTAAGAATGATTTGAATGCTAAGCATGGCAAAGAGTAAAAAGCCAGGGTTGATAGTTTGCGAGTGATTGTTATCTATGTAGTGACTCCTGTAGAGCCGAGTCCAAAGCTCGAGGCGCTGCGGGTGCAGGCCCCGGCGCGGCGCCGGCTGCGCGCCCATCGACAGCCACTGCTCCTCGGCCGCGCTCGCCTCCACTAGGGAGTTCCATCTTACTGCACAGGAATTGGGCTCCCTATACGACAGGAAATAAAAGAAAATTGCTTAACATACATATGTACGGCGTCTTCCATTAATTCCGTCAGATTTTTGACTACTCTCTAACCCCCGATGATTTTTAGTTAAGTTTTAGGTTATAGGTTTACAAATCTTACCTAATTTTAAAATATATAAAAGTTACAGAAAAAGTACTAATGTGCTTAGGAACATGTTTTTATATTACCGTTAAAAATATTGCAAAAATTTGATCTGTAAAAAAATTTCTCCTGCAAGTCATCCCTGAAACTTATCGCTATAAAATTTATCGATACAAACTAGATTTAAAGTATTATTCAATAGACCAACTTATGTTCTACAAAAATTGACCTAAATGTTGAAGACTATCTTCAATAGTCATAAACTTACGGCAATTTGTTAGGTGACAAATCAAGTCGGCGTTTGATCTTCGCTGTAATGTCAAATTTTAAAGTTCTATAAAAACAAATCGAAAAAATTTTTTTATTACTTTGATGCACATGTTGTTTTTGTATTTCTTTTTAATTAAAAAAGTTATATCAAAAGTCAAAATTTATTTTAAAAAATTGTTAAGTTAAACAATTAAACTGTTAATGAAAAAAAAAGTTTTTAGCTTTTCTATTTAGGAATAGCAATTATGATTTGTAAAGAAAAAAATATTCTTTAACTAATTGCTTAAATAATTCACAATTAAAAACATAGCGATTTTCAATAATAAGATAATGTTTTAAAGAAGATATTTTTTTTAAATCAAAATTTTACCACAATCATATGGAAAAAATTTTCAAAAATATGTATTTGATTAAATCATTTGTTTATAAAAAACCGGACAAGTGCAAATTGAACTCTTCCGCCGAGAGTTCCGTACAAATTTGCAGGTACATACTATAAATAGTTCAGAAAACAAATCTCACAATTTTTTCCGAGCTTTCTTTGTGATGTAATTAAAAATATACGGCTTTCAGTTTTTTTTCTTCCCTGCAAATTAGTAAAAGTTTAAAAAATCCTACACAAAGACTGAATCACCCATACAATTATGACCGCGCATACCGTTGTTTAACTTCGATGATTGATTACGTATTTTCAAAAATAAAGACTATATTTTTTATGATTTAATTACAAATGTATGATTTTCAGATTTTTTCCTGTACTTGTAGTATAAGACGGTATTACTTGCCAAACTTCATAGTTCTAGGTCAACGAAAAATACCTTATAAATTTTGACTCCCTTGAGAGTGTCAAAATATACGTTATTTGCGGCATAAACTGCTGTATCTTTTTTTCACGTTAACTTACAAATTTGATATTTTCACAACTTTAAGGGACTGTAAACTTAAGTATATAGTTTAAATTTCAACTGGATACCTCTACTCGTTCCTGAGATAAAGGGCCTTGACAGACAGATAGACGAACAGACGGACGAAAATAAAGTGATTCTATAACGATTCGGTTTTTCCTTTTGAGGTAGAAACCTGAAAATTAGAAACAAATGTCATCAAAAATTAAAACTGTAAATATTTAATGCCTTAGCTAAAGAAATCAGAATAGAATAACCAATGCAAAAAAAAAAAAATTGTAAAAGCTATATTTTGATTTTTAATTTTTTGTCAATATAAGAAATTCTTAAGCGACAAAATAAAAACCTTTGTGGTCTTGTTCAGTATATTTATAAAAGCTCCAAGAAGTAAAAAAATATAGGTCAATTATTTAAACGTTCGTGTCGTCTGTTATAAAAACAGTTACCCGGAGAAAAGTAATTAGTTAACAATTGCATAACTTCTTGAAAAATTTAAATAAAGAGTTATTCATCTGAACCATAAAGTATCCACATGACACTTGATTTTTTTAAAATTTTCAATTGATAATTAATAGTATAATAAAATATTGTATGTGTTGTACTCTTTAAAAGGCAGCGCGCGCATGTCGAAACTACTGCGTGGGAACTTATTTTCATCGTTTAATTAAAATGGCAAACGCCAGATGCTGTCCAAGCAATCTTCTTTGAAATTTCTGCTTTTAGATTTTTAATTTTCGCTATAATTTTATGAGTACAGAAATTGTCATAAAAAACTAGACACCTTTGTTTTTTTAGTTTTTTGTTAATAACAATCGTAATTTTTATCGTCAGGAAATATCCAAAAAACACTTTTCTGCATGCTATTGCAGATCGAATAAGTTATCGTTCATATTTTTAGGAAAAGCATAATTATTTTTCGTAGGATATGAACTTCTCGACCAGACTATTAATAGAGCCCAGAAAGATCTCTCCACCGTCGACCTGAAAGTGAGTCGAACAGGCGACTACTTCGGTTACCGGGGTAACGAGCGAGAACGCCCGCCTCAGTATAATCAGGTCTACATCACAGCTATCACCGAAAACCAATAGCAAAGTTTTAACAGCCAAGACAATGGTAAAACTCCTCCCTACGACGGTTACACCAGGTGAATAATAACGATTCACTAGCGATTCCGCTGTTCATTACGGGGCACGAAATGCAAAGAATCCTCAGCTCCGAGAACATGGCTACCATCCCCGACAACCTGATCCGGCAACACAATGCCCGTACATGACGTCTAATGCGATTGTTGAGCTGAAAGAAACTGTCGGCAAATTTCACTAGCACATTGTAAACTTATCTGAAAAATGAAGACAGAGAAAGGATATGATAAGCAACTTGTTTTACTATCGGGAGATCAATTGCATGTCTGAAGATGGTGTTGGATTTATCAACGGCAAGTCCCACCAACATTGTAGTGAAGATCGAAAGCGTGTCGAACAGGTTAGCCTACTTAGTATTCAGATTTACCAAAGCATATTCATCAAAGGTGATGCAGGTTTACGCACAGTTCAACACGCTCTGATAATGACGTGGAAGCCATGCATTAAGATACTCCAAAATCCATGCAAATTTCATTAACCTACAAAGTATTGATAGGGAACTTTACCGGAAAATTAGACAAATGAGATGTCGATGCGTTAAGAATAAATCAGAACGGTGAAGAAAATTTTCAAAAAGTTTGGTACTTTTTTGATAAAGTTGCAAAACAATTGTTAAAAATGTTTAGTTATTTAGGACTCAATAATTGAAGTGCTTTTTAATTTTTCGAAAATAAGGAAATTTTCTGGAATCATGATTTTTTAAATCAATTGTTTTACGGCTTACGACTTGCGTTGAATTTGAAATACTATTGATTATCCTTTTATATTGGGTTACAATGACTAAAAACATTAATTCTTACATGTAAATAGATTTTTAGAATAATTAATATATATGTATATGTGTGTATATATATATTATTTAGAAATTAGAAACAGTTTATGATCGATTTTTGGTTTTTTCCTTTTTTCCTATTTCTTTTAATATTGAGTTAATTTTTAATGTACCCAAAGGCAGTATAAAGCATGAGATCTGTGAATTTTAAAATATGAATATCTGAAATCATCAATTTTTTTTAATATACTCAATCGTCGCTTGTTGCATGTGGTTAGATTTTTCAGTCACATGGTGTATTACACAATTTTACTTCCTAATAATTTGAATATGAGGAGTAACTAAATTATGGTTTAATATAGTTTCAGGCATAGTGTTTTCATGTTTATTTGCATTTACACATCCTTATTATAATCCATCTTTACTTACCCGGTTCTCATGAAGCTTATCCATAACTCCATAATAAAGTTGATCATGTTTTCGTCTTCTTCATCGGGCTTCATATCTTCTTGTGCGAAAAGGTAACCGGACAAATCGCCACGCGCCGCTCCTTCGACCGGCACACTTAACGTATTCCTTTCCCTGTTCAGCCCGCCGACGTAGGAGAACTCGTAGAGGTAGACGGTGGCGCCGGCGGCCACCAGCGCTCGCGCCATTCGCACGCTCGGCCCTAAATACAGAGCGTCCGTGTAATATTTCGTCAACTCGTCCTTGCGCTCTTCTGTTATGTCTTCATCCTCAAAGTACAGGGTCGTAATGTCGTTTGTAGCTTCTGTTTTATCTTTAGAGTCATCGAACACTAAATCTGCAGGAAGAAGAGATTCTCGATCTTTATTTAGATGTTCTAGTGTTGCCGAATTGTGCATAAGAGCTTCGTGCATACCACTTCTGTCTGCAGAACCGACTAAGAATGTCGTATTCATAATATTAGACTTAAGAATGCTCCACGGTGTCTCTGTTAAAAACGCGTCCTCTGTGTCCATTTCAATACAAGGTACAAACTTAAATTCATTCTTGAACGATATCGTCAATAAAGAAGACAATGGGGCTTCCTCTAGTGATTCATAAGGAGATTTGCACTCATCGTCATCCTCGCACAACATATTTCCCAGTTTTAGACCTTTCTCGACCGGGTGTCGGTCTATCGCCCATGGTGACAACACAGAACCACTCTCAGTGATCGCTTTCGTGAAGAGATTCCTACTCTGCGGTGACAGTGCAAGAAGGCTTGCTAAAGCGCCAGCTTTTCCGTCTCCGCTTATCGTTATTTTAGTCGGATCTCCGCCAAATTGTTGTATATTATCGTTGACCCACCGTAAAGCCAATGTCAAGTCTTTCAACGCCGCATTACCTGGCGCCGTCGAGTTTCTGAGGCACAAATATCCCAACGGCCCCACGCGAAAATTCGGCAATACTAATACTACACCTCTAGGTACAATGAACTCTGGGCCGAACATAGCTGGGTCGCCGCTGCCTTCGTTAAAATTTCCATCGTGTATGTGAAATAAGACAGGCACGTCTTCTATCTCCTTAGAAGTGAATATGCTAAGAACTAAACAATTTTCATCGCCAATTATCCTGTCTTCGTTTAGTATTTGGGGACAAATTTTGGTATGTTCTCTTTCTTCGTGTGCTTCTGTCCACGGATCTGCTTCCAAAGGAGCCTGTAAAATTATCTTTTTAATACTAATAATCATGGTAGCTGTGGTGAACATTATTTTTCGTCCAAAATTTTGTATTGCTTTAATAAAAATTATAATAAATCTACGTAAAGAGCAAATAAGAAAATTCAAAACAACATAGACATTATAGCCTGTCGCAATTAGCATTCTTATTTGAGAGTACTGGCTTATGAAGTCATTACGCGATAATCAATAAATTAATGAATCATTGTTTCAGGATTATAACTCATATTTTTATTAGTATGTCAACAACAAAGGAACTTATTACAGTATGTTAGTATGGTTAGTCTGTGTATTTAATTAGGTATCTAATATTAATTTAAGACTATAACTAATACTATTCAGCGTCTTTGGATGGGGCAGTCTGGCCTGGCAGTAATGTTTGAGTTTTTTTTATGAATAATCCACGAGCATGAGGTGTTTATTGGTTACGCCTCAGAGTACCAAACTTACTGATGCATCCTAGCGTTAGATGTCTCTAACTCAATTGAAATCGGTGATCTTTGTATCAGGGAAAAATCTAAATGAACAACGATGACATTATTTATAACTTTGAAACCATAACTCTAAATAACATATCTGAATGACAAAGTCAAAAATATGACATAATTCGCCCCAAGTTTCCTAGAATTGAGACTAATTTGTTAAACTATGAATTTAAACTTTTCATTCGTCTCAAGTCATTCGATTGACACAACGAATGACAACGAATGTGTCAATCGAAAACATTTTAACTGAGTAAAATGGGTTAGCAAAAATCGGGTAACTTGAGGTTTTTATTTTTTTACTCGTTTTTTTTAGTATGAAACTAACAAGTATTGTACCATTTTAGATTCCTGATTGAATGCGCCAACTTTTAATGGCACTTGCCAAGGCACTCTAGTACACTTTTTTTAAAGGAGGGCCTTTCAAAATCGACAAATTTTGAAAAGTTTAAATTCATAGTTTAACAAATTAGTCTCAATTCTAGGAAACTTGGGGCAATTGTGTCATTATTTTTGAATGTCATTCAGATATGTTGTTTAGGATTATGGTTTCAAAGTTTAAATGAACAAAAATAATAAAAATTAACCACAATAACCGAAAAATGGTTACAGTTCGACCAAATTTCTAGGTTTTTCTTAAAATGCCCATAATTTTCAAACTGCATGGAATAGATTTTTTTCCGATTTTTCTCATGATGGATACGATCAATCCTGTCACCCCGTTTCGGCTTGACATTGAGTTTTGGAACACCTGTACATATGCAGTCTTCATAAAAGAAAGATGTAGGTAATGTTGATATTACATTGCAGATGTTGATGTACATATGTACGAAAATTGGACAAAAATAAATCTTAATCTATATTTCACATAATCGGTCAAAAAAGATATACCATGATCGGCGTGTTCCATTTGAATTACTAACCTGGAACCTTCCTTCTATTTTACCGTATGGAATATCTATGTAAGCGCATATAGATGGGTTCAGTTGGAAGTCGTGACCGCGGACAGGCCCATTATTTGTATGCACTTCGATCGCACATCCAGTTGCACTATCGGGAACATTGTCGTCTATGTTTCCGATTGGAGGTGTTTCTATGGCCTCTATCCCATCTCGCTGAAAAGGATTTTCTACCTCGAAACTTGTTCCTACAGAATTTTTTTCTCCACCTCTATCTTCAGATTCTTTCTCTTCGGTTTTATGATCTACTCTTGTTCGGTTGCCGATACTCACATAGTCGAGTTGTTCAGTTTTCGAAGTATTTCCATAGTTGTATTGGGCTGTGTGATTAAACGTATAGTGTCGTAACCCCGCCACCGCTGTCACCACTAATATGACCCACACAAATAAGTTTCGGAACATTTTAAACTACATGTGCCTTTTAAGAAATATGCCTCGGAAATTATGAATTGCAATTGACATGTCGGTGTATCGATGAGGACAGCAGCAAACTTAATCTCCCTCGCGAGCCGCAGCCAAAGCGACTCTGGTTAACGTCGAGATATCTCCTTATCACACATAGCCTAGTATTGATCCTGACTGTGAAGTACACTGGTTAATAAACGAATATGTTCGGAGAAAAAATAAACAATAATTCATTAATATTGTGTTTTTGTCAACAAACGTATATACGATTCCCCGCACTGAACGAAACTGCCCTGGGATTGCACATATTTTTGTAATAAAATGTAATTATTTATTTCATAAGTACAAATAGTATAGGACGTATATATTAAGCTATATGGATACACATACATATATATATATAATATATTAATTAAGGAGCTGAAATATTTCACGAATATTTATTTATATAAGAAATTAAAATAATTAATTTCAGACGTTTATATGTATATATCCATACAGCCCCTATCTAATCCGCGCCTCCTCTATACCGACGTGCCTATTATGTACACATTTAATTCGTCCGACATACCCATAACATGTATATTTATTGCGGCACATCTTCGTTAATGCGAGCTTGAGATGGTTCTTTCTAATTTGTTAACCAAAGCACAAAATACTAACCGATAAAGAAAAAAACTGGCCAAGAGCAGCATGTCAGACCATGCTCATTATAAGGTTCCGAAGGCATTATTGCAAAGAAATGCATTACAGGTGAAAAAAGTACGTTGTTAAACTTTTTCCATGTTTCCCGCACAGAATAGTTATAAGCACTTTATATTATAACTAGAAAACCAAATAGGTATGTCGACTATTACTATTAAACTAGTGTAAACTAAAGTGTATGAGCAAAAGAGCGTATCTTCATGGCACTTACGTCCTTTTGTTGAGAAGCGCAGTTTTTCAGAAATAACTCCAAAAATAATATATCCGATAATGTTCAAAACAATTTCTGTTGAAAGTATTTATTAAGCGTTACCTTCGTTGCTTTTTTTATATCTTTTTAGACATTCGGCGTAGAATATGAAAATGAGGGCTACAGCTTCTGCTATTTTCGAAGAGATTAGTTCCAAAATTGTTCATGTAATCAGTAAAGTTGCTTAGAAACCTTAAAATATTTTTTAAAGAACTGTTGAACTATGTGCCACGTGTTGATGTTTGCTAAAGAATTTTTTTTTTCAGTTTTTGTTACATATATTGAGTGCCCTCCTAGAAATATTATTTTTTGTTATTTCAGTACTGAACTAAGTAGCGGCTTATATAAGACAACTATATTATAAATTTCATCCATTGCGTCTTGTAGTTTTTGAATAAAATGCCAATGATATATGTACGGACGGACATAACGAAACTATAGGTGTTCCATTTTTGCCATTTTAGTTTGGAAACCTAAAAATGGTATTTTGAATCGCCCAAATACGGCATAAGTCAATCTACTACTTATTACATTAAAAACAATCGCGAGGGCATTTAAAAGTTCGTGTCAACTACTGGCCACGGTAATTTATTAAATTGCACAACTACGTTTTGTAGTACATATAGAATCTAAAACTTTAATGTAATTTTTCGGAATTGTAAGGTACTTTTTTCAAAAACTTCTCGACTGTGGGGTCTGTGGTAGTACGCTATAATCTGCGTTGCAAATGGTTTGTCGGATCACTGCGGCTTGACTGTATATTAGTGATGTGCCGGATATCCGTATCCGTATCTGCGGATATCCGAAGCAGAAGAAAGATCCGTATTCGTATCCGTATCCGTTACTTTTTGGCAGATCTCCTTATTAATTTTCAATTCATATATGAAATTCTATATATAGGTCATTACCTAAGAAGCAATGAAAAGTTATTCAATTCCATTCGGATTTTTTTTATTTCTTAAAATCACATATTTGCCACTTTTATATTGCAACTAGTAATGATAGTGAGTTACCATACCAATAGTATATAAGTCATAATTGAAATTAAGTAATGGTAAATTGTATTTCAAAAAAAGTAACTTGGCAGCTTTGTGTCCCTAAAGTCTGTTACGATGAGGATCATAAACAATTCCTGCTGCACTGAATAATTACTCACTTGAAACGCTTGTTTCAGGTAGGGGCGACGGCTTCTAAGAACTCTATTCTTCCCTTTCATAAAATATTTAATATGCATAATTCATAAATAAATAAATTTGTGGCGTATCCGGACTCCGTGTGTCGCGACGCTGTGAAGAATAATAAAGTTTGACAAGACAGAAATGTCATGGCACCGACGTTTTACGCGAACTATATTTTTGTGTTTTCGTATTTAATTACTATCTTTATCAAGACAAGATTATAATTATTTTAGTTAAACAATGTGTTGTGCCGTGTTTACCAATTTATGTAGTATGTACAGTGCCACACCGAGGTTGACACAAACTGTTTGGTGTTTTTCTTCCGCATTTTACCTAAAACTGGTGACCCCGACGTGATCGCTAAAATATACAAATAACAAAAATATAGTTCGCGTAAAACGTCGGTGTCATGACATTTCTGTCTTGTCAAACTTTATTATTCTTCACAGCGTCGCGACACACGGAGTCCGGATACGCCACAAATTATTGCTTTTTAATATATAGACACTTAAAATTATTTTTAATTTTCAATAATTATTGTGAATAATATCCAGCCTTCTTACGTTAGTAACGTAAGCCCTATATAAAAAACACTTCAAATAACACGAAAGCAACCGAGTTATTTAGACGACCAAATTCAGAATGTTTGCAATCGTCGTAATCAATGTGAAATGTTGAGCCTTCCATATTCAGTTGTATTATAGCGTTATGGCGTCGCCTCGGCCCGCGAGACTGCGGGTCGCAAGCCGCGGACGAGCGGGGGGAACCGGAGCTTGCAACTCGGTTAATCGCGAGTTTCGCTTTGACAACGAAATGACGCATTTGTAATTCGTGTAACATAATTTCACCTTTAACGTGAACTCTTAGGTGTTATATTCAGTTGCGGATTCTTCTGTTATACATCATTATGTAAACAATAATGCGTTTCGATCATCGGAGATTTCCGATTATACCCGAATAAAAACGGTTTTGCATATAGCATCATTTCCGTGTCGAATTAAGTATAGAAGCGTTGTGAGTGTAATTGAATTTATATAATACGAGTTAGTAAGTTAGTGTAGTGGTATTTAAGACGAATTGATTGTTATTCTATTTATTCAGTAAGTAAGTTTTTCTATTTTCGATTTTATAATGGCACTCTTAGCAATTGAATGCTGCACTACGGATTTTCTATTACAAAGCGAAAACTCCTTTTCAAAATTAACGTTTCAGCAAAACAGAAAATTATCGAGTTAGATCGTGCTAAACCTAATATGAAAATAGATTATAAACGTAAAGATGGTTTTGTAAGCATTTCCACGTTTCACTTTACGAAAAATTTACTTGGTTGACTGGCAGTTGTAAGCATAATAGAATGTATTGTTTTCCTTGTTTATTATTTTCAAAATCAAGTAGCGTTTGGAGTAGTACAGGATTTGTAGATATAAATAATTTTACTAATTCCTCGAAAAACACTTACAAACTGAAAACATATTCGTAGTTCTTTAGCATTGCACGAATTTGGCATTAATAGAATTGAAATTTCTTTAGGGAACTCTTTCGAGGCATATAATAAAAAGTAGAACGAAACCGTAATTTAATGAAGCGATTTATAGACACCATCATTTTATTAGGAAGGCAAGAGCTATCGTTTCGCGGCCATGACGAAAAATTAACATCAGATAATCGCGGTAATTACATAGAAACTTTGTTGTTTTAAAACATATGATTCAGTATTAGATATGCATTTAGAGCAATGTTCCTCAACTCAGAACTCTGTGTTCTCTGGTCTCTCGAGCGATATTCAGAACGATTTAATAAAGTCCATAGCTCAGGTCATTAGAGATGAAATTAAATCAGAAATTAACTTTGCGAAATTCGTGTCGGTTATAGCCGACGAAACACCTGATATTAGCCATCGAGAGCAAATGTCTGTCATATTCCGCTATTTGACTAAGACGGGGATCGAAGAGAGATTTGTAGGTTTTTTCGATGTTACTTTAGAACGTGGAGCAGATCAGTTATCGCAAAGTATATTAGAGGTCATAGATCAGTTTAATTGTAAAGAAAAATTAGTCGGTCAGTCGTATGATGGGGCCGCTGTGATGTCGGGTGCTCAGGGCGGCGTACAAACAAAAATTAAATTACAATGTCCAATGGCTGTCTTTATTCCTTGCTATGCTCACGTACTTAACTTAGTGTTATCTCGATCTTTAGAAAATATTCCAGAGTTAAAACAATTTTTCGGCCACATCAATTGCATAATAAATTTTTTAATAAATCTACTAAACGTTCGGGTCTTTTAAAATTAACGTCAGATCGTCGTTTGCCTGGTGTCGCAGAAACTCGATGGCAGTATCATTCTCGTATTATTAATGTCATTTGTAACTGTAGATCCGACATAATACAAACATTTAATATAATTATAGAAAATCCGATGGATTGGGATTCTGAATCAATTGCCATATCAGAAAGTTTGTTAATGAAATTAGAAGATAGGAATTTTGCTTTTTGCATACTTTAGCTGAATTATTTGCAAGAACAGATATTACTTTCGCTTTACTACAAAATAAACAGAGTGATATAGACGTCGTTATTCGCGAAGTTCAATTGCTATTAAATTGGTTTGAGAGTAATTTCATTAATAAGTTTGACGAAATTTACGACAGTGTCACTGATATAAGTGAGCTCCACGAAGACGCCGACGTCTATTTAGCTCAGAATCAGACTTAAAACGCGAGTATAAACGTATTTTCATCGAAATTGTAGATAATGTTAAAAATCAAATTCAAACCAGATATAGTTCACTAAGCAATTTGTCGTTTTAGATTTACTAAGTAAGTCGAAATATGATTTATTCGAACGTACATTTCCTGAGGATAAACTAAATAATTTAAATTTATTATTTCCTCGAATTTTTGACATAAATGCATTAAAAATGAGTTAAAAGTATTATATTCGTCTCCCTCGCTTAAAGGATTAGATATGTACGAGTTATTTTTGCATTTACAAAAAGATATCTTAAAAGATACATTTCCTCAAATTTTAAGCTTAAGTAATATCTGTTTAACCCTTCCGATAACAATTGCGGCCACGGAACGATCTTTTTCAGCTCTCAAACGCATTCATACGTACCTCAGGAATAGCCAGACAGAACAAAGGCTTTCAGATCTCGCGTTGTTATCTATAGAAAAACATTTACTGTTGCAAATCAAAAGTAAGCCAAATTTTTATGACTTGGTATTAGCTCATTTTCTCAAGAAAAATCGTAGATTACCACTAGAATTTAAATAGCTTTTTATCTCATTTAATTCATTTATCCACTGCGCTGCTATAAATTCGACTAAAGGAAACTACTTCATTAGCTTTTTTTAAAGCTGCTTTTATGCATGCTCGAAGTCTTCCGTTTGTATTCTATCGTTGATTTCAAGTGTGCCAAAAGTGGCGAATGAAATATCTCCGCGTTATACCAGAGGGCGTTACAGAGCTCGGTAAGTAATAGTTATATTTTTATTAATAATATTTAATGTTGACAATTCTTTAAGGTTCGGCTTCCCTTTATATTTTTCTCACCCCTCGCCACTGGTTGCAGGTGATGATAAATATGTGCGAACAACGTGACTGAGACCTCCAAACTTTTTACTGTCAATCTGCCAACACTTTAGCTGCTCTTGATCTCTTGGCAATCTTTTTTTGACATATATTCTGTGAGCAAATTAGCTTCCGTACCTGATATTTTTTTTCAGGTTGCTCATCATCATCATCATCATCATCATTATCTAACGTAAAGGCAATAGACTCTTCTAGACTCGGGCAATATTCTTTTCTAACAGTGATTGCTTCGTCTTCAGTACTTATTGAAGTTGTGAGATTTATTTCCGTCTTTAAAGCTGTAAGCAATTTCTCTTTTATTTCTATTATAAGAATATCACTGAAGAATTTATCTTTGTGCCGTGGGTCTAAAAATGTGGCTTCTTGAAACGATAAATTTATTCTGTTAATATTCCGTTTCAATTTTTAAATTTTTCTTTTACAATAACTATATTTCGACTTTTATGGACAAATAAAAAATAAATTAGCTAAATCGGTACAGGCCTTCTCAAATTTATGCGGCTTAACAACGAACAACATTTCACTTTTGCTTATATAGATTGCCTAAAATATTTGATAACATTTCACATTCTAATTGGATAAATCCACGTAATTTATGTTGTCTCGTCTTCAGTCATTTGACTGGATATAGCTTTTCCATCGACGTATATAGATAGCGGCCCTGGGCCATTCATTAGCGGTGATTAGCGATGTTTATTCAATAGTCACTCCACTTAATGAGAAGTCGTCCCACACCTAAAGCCCGTAATGGCCTCTAGAACCTCACTATAGCGAGTACAGTTACATGAACGAATTAGAAATCGCACTGCCGTCTGAGCCGTCGGTAACTCCGGTACTTTGGCACTTTCTCGTTCCTGATTTTGCTTCACAGAGAAGTTCCAGGCACTGCACGTTGAATCTTTGAATGACCGAAAGTCCCGTATTTGCACGTCAGACTGGCGTATAATCATCGTCTGTATTTGACTCAATAAAATCGTCTGATTCAATAAACAAATTGTTGATACAACTTGGAGAGTTATTTGCACTGTTTTTCATAAAAAAAAATGAAAAGTTTGCCCTATGTCTTATGTTTTTTAGTTTACATGAATTAAAAAGAAACACCGAAGAAGTGCGAATGGGACTTTTATTTTGAGGGTTTTGTATAAACTTAATTATTTATGTAGATATTTCGTCCATCGAGAGTTTCGACGGTTTCTGCCTGTGTTCAACACCGGCACTATCCATACTAGATTTTTTTAATTCTCTGAATTTGTGAAAACGTATGATTTTCATAATGGAAAATTTAAAAAGTTCTTCCTTATATTGCTTTACATCATGGTCCATCGTTCATTTGCAAATATTAGTCTATAGTAGCATTTTTTTTTAACCTTTTTTTAATTACAAATGAGAGTACAAATTCAATATGTTCATTTTGTTTCTACTTGCGTTGTGAGGCCTTGCTTCTATCCAAATTTCACGATTTTTAGATCAAAGGGAAATATCTGTAGGTTTTGATTTATTTACTAGTGTCAAAATATACGGTAAGAGCGCCGTATTTCGGATAACGTGGACTAGAAGCTCGATTTTTCTTACGAATTTAGAGGACCATAGACTTAAATATTTGATGTTAACGTCCAATGTACGAAGAGTCTCGATAGACAGACGATCGAACAACAAAGTAACCCTATAATTAAGGGCACTTATTCAAATATAGAAGCCTAAAAAACACTATAATCGGGGTGTCGCTCGCACAGAAACGAGTTTGTTATTGCAATATACTTATAAATCGAGAAGAAATAAGCTTAAAGAAGACTTGCTACAATTTCAATCCAATATAAATATAACGATAAGATTGAACAAGACAAATGGAGGCTGAATAAGAAGACGCAGCCGCGGGCGCGTGTGACTGTACTTGTTTTCGTAATGATAATGAAAAGCTTTCGCGGCCCGCGCGCTATCTCGCTCGAGTCCGCGATAACCGCGCCCGCTTTGATTTCCCAGCGTACGTACCGCGCGCCCGCGCCGATCCGCGGCGTCTAGCTTTAAAAGCTTCGCCCTTTGTTACCTGCTGTTTGCTTTCGATTCAATAATTTTTGGAAACTATTGTATATAAAGCATCGATGAAGTACATGGCCCGTAACAACAAATAAAAAGGCCCCATGAAACCGAAATAATCTACAAAATCCCATTAATGTTCAGTACAACGAGTACTTGACTCTTTCGGCCAGATTCTCCGGTATCAAAAAAAACGGCTAAACACGAGTCGGAGTCGCACACGAAGGCTTCCGTACCATCGT
The DNA here is from genome assembly GCA_005406025.1 of Eumeta japonica. Taxonomy (NCBI): domain Eukaryota; kingdom Metazoa; phylum Arthropoda; class Insecta; order Lepidoptera; family Psychidae; genus Eumeta; species Eumeta japonica. The sequence continues at coordinate 183,195 of BGZK01000750.1, forward strand.
ACAAAATATAATTTTATTATTGTTATTTCTTATTATCTATTTATTAATGTTTTCCATGATCATCGAAATCTTAGTCTAACCTAAAAATCACGTAAAACACGTCTTTTCTAAGGGGAACAGCTTTAATCTTACTTTATCTTTGTTTTATTATTTTTTTTTGTACCGACTATAGTAATACACACTGTGTGAACATTTCAAGCATCTATCTATCGCCATTTTTAATATTGAATAAAAAAGTAAAAAAAAAAACTCTTGTATGGGGGGCACCCTCTAATCTATAATTTAATTTGATTTTTATTATTTATTGTTATAGCTGCAACAATAATACATACTCTTATAATTTGAACTTTCTTCCTACTACGGTTCGTGAAATCAGTCCGCTGACATTCAAACAAACGGCTACTTATTTCGTGCAGACAGACAGTGGAGGCTTAGTAATGAGATCCCGTTGACAACCCTTTGGGCTCGAAACTTTGAAAAGGGTATAATAAAAATTTATGGTTATAAACATATTTCTTAAATTATATTAAAAGTTTAATTGTAGAAGAATTTGTTAGTGCGGATGTGTTTATTGTGTAAGTAAATATTCATTAGAACAGTTTTTAACTTGCGGCCCCTGAGTACACGCCATTATTTAACCATTAGTTAATGAGTTTATCAATTAAGACTTATATTACATAGCAAAGATACTGCCTTTGTAAATCAATAAATGGCTAAAAATTAATAAATTAGTACTCTGTGACGGTCTTGTGTTATCCATTTGTTCCTTTTTATCGAGCTGACGTCTATTACTAATTAATGCTAGTAAATGTATTTAGTAACTCGTCTTTTTGCTTCTTTATTTTGCTCTTTCAGCTATCCTTTTTGTTTTCTTATATGTAGTAGAGTGAATGTTCACTCGGCCAAATGACAGGACAAACGCACAGGCAACATATTATAACATACTATATACTTTACAATTAAAACTTGTTTTCATTTAATATGTCATAATAACTCAAGATATGTCTAACCATACAAAAATATGATATTTAAATATGTAATGTATCTCCTAAGTAATTTATCAAAGAATTATATGAAAATAATCTTTACATTTATGGAGGGCATTTAATAAAAAGTGAAAACGAATATGTTGTCGGTAACATATTAAATGTTATTTTATTTTTCGACAAAGTTGGCCTTTAGCATTATACATGTAACATATCATTTTTCTAAGCTTAAAATTCTTATCTAAAAAAATTTTTCATCCTAAGCACCTAAAAATTTCTGGTCCAAAATTATGGCAAATGTAAAGTTAAAAAAACACCGAAATTTGTTGATTTTTTGATGCTAATTAGTTGCTAAAAAACCAATGCTAGTTTTAAATAAAGCTAGCATTATTCAAATGTAACTAAATATACAATAATCAGCCGAACAAATGAAGGAAATTTGTTGCTAATTTGTTGCTGCAAGTTGCTACAAAAATAAAAAAAATACATGTATTGAATTTCATCCTGTCCGCTCCAGCTTAACTCGCACCAGGGAAAACTCACAGAATAAATGCGCACAGAGTCAGCGACAAAATTAAAGACAGAAATTGAGAGAATTGGGAGATCGCTATGTGAACAAACCGAATACGCTAGTTTAACTCTTAATCTTTCTGTTGTTGCTGTTTCTCATATAATAACTCCTGAGTGCATGGTGCTAGCATTTTGATATGCATATAGACCTTTCACCCTAGCTTAATTCACGATATTTCGAAATAAAATCACATCATTAATTCGTTGCTGCCCAAAATATAAATTATATGATATTATTTCTACACTACAGAACTAGCAACAAAATGGAAACCGATAATCGTAAGAGCTTGCATTTTGGTATGCACATAGAGCGTTCACTCTAGCTTAGCTTTTAGCTTTTAAATCCGGTAGTATATCCGACCCTCTGAACTTTAGGCCGATATCAATACTACCGATACTTGGTAAAATCTTCAAAAAACGATCGTGACTCAATTATCGTGCTATTTATTTTTTAACAATAATTTGATGAACGTTAGACAGTTTGGATTTACAAAGGGTTGTTCAACAACCGAAGCCGGTATTGAGCTCATTGAACAGATTTTTTGTGCCTGGGAGGAGTTACGAGACGCAATTGATGTTTTCTGTCATTTATTCAAGACATTTGAATGTGTTCATCTTGATACATTGATCAGGAAACTACATCATTACGGTGCTAGGGGTCTCACTTGAACTTCTGGAGTCATATCTGAGTGCTAGAATTCAGAGGGTTGATATTAATGGTGAGAGGTCTTTAGGATTTGCAGTCAGTACCTATGGGTGTACCACAGGGTTCAGTTCTTGGACCATTTCTATTTCTAGTTTATATTAATGATCTACCACACCTTGTGAAGGACGAGCATGGGATTATACTGATTCCTGATGATAGTTCCTTGCTTTTTGAAGTTAATAGACAACAACCAGATTTTGACGAAGTAAATAGTACTATCTCAGAAGTAGTCGAGTGGTTAATTAACAATCTTTTGCTCAATGAGAGGAAAACAAAAATGGTTAAATTTTCATTATCCAATACTAAATTGATCGACACAAACGTAGTAGTCAGGGAGAGATACTGGATATTATGGAAACGACCCTATTTCTTGGTCTGACTATAGGTACTAAGTTACAATGGACTTTCCATATAACGAAATTGACGGAAAAGGTTAGTTTCGCAGCATATGCAGTCAAAAGAATTCGGTGGCTTGCAAATGAAAATACCACAAGATGGGTTTATTTTAGTTCCTTTCATAATCCCGGGCTATGGGATTTTATTATGGAGTCATGTAGCCGATATTAACACAATTTTTGTACTGCAGAAGCGGGCTATTCGCGCCATTTATAACTTGAGATCAATAGCATCTCTCAGAGAAATATTGAATGAAATTTATATTTTAATTATACTGTCACAATATATATACGAAAACCTGGTATATGTCATAAGAAATATAAAATCGTTCCAAAAAATGAGCGACATTCATAATATTAACACTAGACATAAGAATGACCTTGCTGCTTATAAAACCAGACTCAAAAAAATTAACAAACCATTTAAGGGGCAAAGTGTGCGCTTTTATAATAACATCCCAGTTGAAATTTAAAATTTGCCATTTCATAAATTTAAAACTTTGATTAAAAAAAATTAGGTTGTAAGCGCTATAATGCCGTATCTGGATATATTTAAAAAAAACCCGTGGGATTGAACTGCTGGACTATCAGACTGTTGCATGTATTTTTCAAATGTTGAGCTGGTTTTATTGACTATTATGTATCTTTGAGCGAAACCGAAAAATGAATCAGCATTCGGAATGGGTGTTGATATTGATACCAAAACAATTTCATAATGACGTATTTTACGTGTAATTCTAATGTTGTGTAGGTCAAGAATACAAATACTGGGTATGACTTATTGTGTTTTATTTACGTATTTTATGAATACAACATAGAGCGTAATTACATGGCAAACAGGAAGTGTTGTAAAAGTGTTCCGCCTCCGGTAGGGGGCGCTAGGTCTGTGCTACGTTCCGAAACGCACGATTAGATCTCTGACACTACCAAGTAAAGATATTAGTGACTTTCGTTTTTGATATTTTAATTCTCAATTTTCGAAATAAAATCACATGATTCGTTGCTGCCCATGGCATAAGTTATACGATATTATTGCTTGTATAGATCTAGCAACAAAATGGAAACCGGTAATCGGAAGAGCCTGCATTTTGGTATGCGTATAGACCGTTCACCCTAGCTTTATTTTACATTTTTTGAAATAAAATTACATAATTAATTCGTTGCTGCCAATGGCATAAGTTATACGATATTATTGCTTGTATAGATCTAGCAACAAAATGGAAATCGGTAATCGGAAGAGCCTGCATTTTGGTATGCGTATAGACCGTTCACCCTAGCTTTATTTTACATTTTTTGAAATAAAATTACATAATTAATTCGTTGCTGCCAATGGCATAAGTTATACGATATTATTGCTTGTATAGATCTAGCAACAAAATGGAAATCGGTAATCGGAAGAGCCTGCATTTTGGTATGCGTATAGACCGTTCACCCTAGCTTTATTTTACATTTTTTGAAATAAAATTACATAATTAATTCGTTGCTGCCCATGGCATAAGTTATACGATATTATTGCTTGTATAGATCTAGTAACAAAATGGAAACCGGTAATCGGAAGAGCCTGCATTTTGGTATGCGTATAGACCGTTCACCCTAGCTTTATTCTACATTTTTCGAAATAAAATTACATAATTAATTCATAGCTGGCTATGGCATAAATTATATGATATTATTGTTAGTACAGAGCTAGCGACAAAATGAAAACCAGTAATGAGAAGAGCGTGCCTTTTGGTATGCACAGGGACTGTTCATCCTAGCTTAATTCTTGATTATTCGAAATATAATTATGTACATATAGTTTGTTACTTGCCTATGGCGTTAGTTAAATGATATTACTGCAAGTACAGAGCTAGCAACAAAATCACAACCGGAAATTCAATTAGTTTGGAGATTGATATGTGTTAGACCAAATAACAAAAATGGGAAAACTATTATTTTAATTTGAAACTTTCATATTACTATGACTAAAATGTCTATCACCGTAATTTTCTTAATTATTTAAATTAATAGCATTCTGGTTTTCAAAATTATTTATTAAGTCGAAAAAATTTAGGGGTGTATATATTTTTGAAGAAAGTTGACCTCTTCACTAAAAAAGTCTGATTGTAAATTTTCGTCTGATACACCTTTTCGATTTAATCATGCTTAGAATATTGATCTTTTTTTTCATAATTCCACTATTTAACGAGGAGTTTTTGTAAATAGTAAATGACATTATATTTATATAAAAAAAACACATTTTTGACATCAACAGTGGAACATTTTAAAAGAAGAGTTTCTCAACATTTTTCATTAAATTCCTTGAAATTAAATTTTAAGTTTGTTGAATTTTATTCGAGGCTAAAATTTAATTTAATTTGAAGTTTATCTTTTATCGATTGTTGAAGCACGCAATTTAACAGAAAGGGTTAAAAAACCTTTTGTCAAGCATTTGATTCTCTGACAAATATATATTTTGTTTAATAGATTTTGATTTTTGAACTTGTTACAAAATTTTAATATTCAATACTAAAACTATTAAAAACAGATCGATGTTCTAAGCATGATTACTTGGAAACAAATGGTTTTACTAAAATTTACATTCAAAACTACGTTGTCAAGTTTTAAGTTAAAAAAATCAATTTCAAGGATGAGTTTTGGGTCGGATAAATATGAAGGATGCTCAAATATTTCGAGCCAGCTTCCCGAATTATAGGCCGAGGTATTATCTTGATGAAACAAAATTATTTTTGCTTGCCTTGTCGTTTCTTTCGAATTTCATTTTTCTTTTTTTTCTTACAAAAAGCCCGTAACAGTAGCTTCACGGTCGAAATATTCTGTCATGACCATCCCTTTAATATCCCAAAAAAGAGCCCGTAATTTTTCTGGCAGTCCGACTCGCCTTAAATACTCAGGGGTCGGAGATGATGGTCTTTTTCAAATCATAGACTGTAATTTTGTTTCTGGATTGTAATGGTAAAGCCACGTTTTATTTATTGTTGTAAATCAAGCCAGAAACTATTGACATCCTGTTGTAACAGTTCCAAAGAAGCTTGAGAAATGTTCAGGCTGGTTTGTTTTTTGTGCATCGGTAAGCATCCTGAAGACCCAGCGCGCAAATACTTTTTCATTCTCAAATGTTTGTGTAAAATGCTATACACACACTGCCAGTCGAAATCTTTATTTCTTCGGCTATAAAATGTATAGTGACAGGAAGATCTGCTAAACATTTTTTTCGACTTTTTTACCATTTTTTGGTCACTACAGTTGTGAGGCAACCCAAACGAGGGTCATCTTTACTGGATGACCTTCCACGTTTAAATTCGTCCCATCAACTAGTAATTGTAGAATGCGGTAAAGCATTTGCTCCTAAAGTATCCTGTAAGTCTTTATTAACCCATTTTGTCCATTTTTGACAACACAGTACGACAGACTGCAAACAAGACTTTCTTTTTTAAGAAACAACGAATATTCAAATTATTTTGTTTTTTTAATATTTAGTTATATTCTAGATTTACCAGTTAGTATTTACTATTTTGGTTCTAAAGAATTTGTACCTTATTCGCACTTTGTAGCGAACGCCCCTCCAGTAGCTGTTCCACGCGGCTACCCTGTTCTTACCTCGAGCTAATTGGCGCCCACTATGATTTAAATCTGACCGATAATGAATCTAAATAAATACAAACCCTAGGACGCATCTCTAAGTGCGCGTGTCAAATATCAAGCCATTTTTCGATTGTCATTTCTCTACGAAAGATCTACATACAACGATTATGTAAATGAGTAAACCACTCAAGTTTTTGACAATAACAGAAATCCTCACATCTTTTTCTATTTGCCATACAACTGATTATAATCTTTAGCTAAAATTAAACAATGAATTGATGCAGTATAACTATGAAATTTCATCTTACTAAATTGAACAACAACTTTCACGATAAATCACACAAACTTATGTAGAATATAATATAAACCCTCTTAACATAAAACGCAATTAAATTAAATTTTGTATATTAAGCTAATACTTACCACTTTAAAGTTGATTCATTTTTTCATGTAAACTATAGAACCGGTAATGATATTTAAATCAGATTGGATCGAATTATAATAAAAAAAATACGACAGAATAACCCCTGTTGACCAGAGCTTTATTTACGAAGTAGTGTGAAGGCTTTACGATTTTGTAGACGACTGTTCTGGCGAGAAATAGTGAATCTTACACTTTCGAGTATCTCCGGGTTATTAATGTGATGTGATCGTGAATCAATTTAAGAAATGGAAATATCTGCCGACTTTCTGTGAAGTTGGAAATGAGGCGACGCAAGAGACTCGAGTTGTTGAAACTCGCAACAATGACCATCAGTGTACGTTAAATAGTAAAGACAACATTTCTGTACTTATTCTGATTTAGTGATGCAAGTTTAATAGCTAGGATTCCATATACAATTGCAATACTGTAAAATGTTATATATCGCACAATAGAAAATTAGAATGGTCAATGTAGGTTCTTTTAGTACATTAATTTGACGTGAGATGATACAATATTGAAATTTTCCGAATATGGCGTCAATGTCGAATCTAAAAGTAGACGGGCTGTTAATGACCACTCCTAAGTTACAAAATTTAGAAGCTTCAGTCATTAAATTGTCCTTAATAAAGTATACCACTTTAGTTGGGAGTGGTTTTCTAGTGAACTTAATGTGAAAACGCTTCTCAAAATTTAAAGCCATGCTATTCGTGATTAACCAGTCATTAATCCTGTTTATGTTTAATTTTAATGTTTATGAGTTGTCTTAATTGATAATAGAATGATAAATTTTAAGGTTATTAACATATATTTTAAGTATTGATATTATAATACAAGAGAGGTCATTAATAAATATAAAAAAAATATTGACTTAAATGTGAGCCTTGTGTGACACCGGAAGGCGCTATCTTCGTGGTGATATTAAACTTTCATCATGTTTCGTGACTTTAACGGCTGGGTGGGTCTACAGCGGGATGGATATGATAAAGTCTTAGGTAAATTTGGAGATGAGTGATGAGAATGGTCATTGCTTTCTCCCACTGTGCCAAGAGGTTACCTTGTGTGTGACAAATACTATGTTTGAGCACTAAAGGATGCATTCATTTACTTGGTACAGAGAAGACAAAAGAACTATAGACCTTATAATTTTGAATGATCGGTCGAGAAGTAAATGTTGATACGAGAGTGCACCGTCAACGTTGGCATAGACTACTTCATGGAGGTCTATGCCAACCCAAATGATTAGTGTCGAATTAAAGCTTTATGCCAGTGTTGGCAACACCATGCAATAAGGCGCACTACAGAGCTAAAACAAATAAAAGTTGGTTAGCTCCAGGTTGCGAATGTAAAAGATGAGTATGCAGAGTGATTGAAAGATAGCTAGGGTGAAATCAAACAGTATGAACGTTTAAAAACTTGAATCGTGAAAGGTACCGAAATCTGTTCTGTAATAGACGAAGCAAAAAAGGTATGTGGGCCGAATAAGAGAATAAAAGTTTGTAAGAAACGTAATAAATACCACTAGTATTTCTAAGTAAGAAAAGTAGTTGATGAAAAGAAGAAAGCATGGCTGGATATCTGGACAGCTAACGCTAACAGCAGAGTGCAGATCGAAGGTCCGCTCTCATCACGGCACAATGAACTGTGGTGATCTTGTAAGCAATCGCCAGATTCAGACAAATTTATCCACTTCAGGTTATTTCGAAGTGTATGAGGGTACCTTATTAACTATTGCTTATCTCGAGAATATCTCACATTTTGTCTCACAGAGCCTATCGGCCTACCGCCGATTCCCCATATGCCTCCATAATTAAGTGTGGTCCACACCATATTATAATTAGGGGAAACCGATATCCTGCAGTGAAATGTAGGGAAAAAGTGTTAATACTTTTGATTCCGAAGAAATTTTATATTCAAAATTCATTTCTTAGAATTGAATTTAATATCTCAAATGTATTTTTGTTTCAGGTGAGACCTTCATCACTTGCCGCTCGTCACAGCTGATATTAATAATTAGGTATTCAATTATTGCTAAAACTTGTAGCGTCTCGATCATGCTGAAGGTAGAGATGTTTCTCGTAAATATCGTCCCAGAGGCGGAGGGCGCGTGCGCGGGGGAGATCGCGCATGCGGCTCTGTGCTCCGAGGGCGTACACGCGGGGGTGATGCACGTCAAAGACTTCCCATCCGTTCTCTTTGGAAGCCGGTGTTGGTCTCCTGAAAATAGCAAATAGTCGATAACATTCATGTATTGTTGTCAAGTTTTGGTCATCCCCACTGCGGAGTTACTGTCCCATAATTTTATTTCAGATTTAGGGCTTGAATTTTAAGCCTTCGAGCTGACACCTTCGCGGATTATCTATTGTGGCTATTATCACTATCTTCATATATTTTTACAATAGAAAGTTAAATTTATTTATCTCTAGCAATTACCAAGCAATCAACTTATTTTGTACTATATCGATTTAAAATTAAGGTATTATATTTTTTATTTAATTTCTATTTATCCCCTACCAATGTTACTCTACGTATACCGCATAGATAATCGACACTGACAGATATTTGATAGTATAATACAACCAGATGACAGCAATTACTATATAATATGTATGCATAACGATCGAAAACAATTTCACGTTTGATAACTTTTTATTGCATGATGTAATAATTACAAAAAAGTAATCATCATGTGATTTGTTCACACTGGTACATTCACTACTATATAATGTGTTACCAGCTGTTTCCTACACACTTAGCCTGACTCAGATTGAAATTTAGCAAGTATTTATTTATTTTGAGATTTTCATTTGTCCACGATTTCCATTTTTCTAATACTAATATAAAATATTTTTACCTTAACCAAGACATAGATTATCTCTATTCAAAAGTTGATTACAATCTCTTCATGGGTTCAGACATCGTTGAAGAACAATATTTTAAAAGTTAATTCATATGAATTTGGTATCATTTCGTAAAAGATACTCACACTAATATAATATATATGTATATATAAAAACGGCGCGCATTTATTTTAAATGTTTTTCTGCAGAAGTTATCTAATTTAAATTGACTGATAATAATCAATATGTGATTATTTTAATTCGATTAACGAATCGATTATTATTTAACGCCATTTTTGTGTGTGTACAATTGATATTTTAACTTTATAGCGGGCAACACTAAAGGGTGTCGGCGTTGGTTGATGTTGACGTCGCTTGTGTTTCAGCCGACTGACTCGTAGTATATGCGTGCAAACTTATTGTCAGTTAAATCCTTTTCGTGTATTGCAAGGGTGCAGTGTTTTGTCTATTTGTTCCATGAATTAACAAAATGAGTGAACTAACCACATTTTGTTGATATTATTTCGTATCCGCTACCACGAGTATCTAAAATGGACAATGCCTGTGAAAACATGGCGGACATACCTCAGAAGCGTTTTCTCAATTTATCGGCGATCCGATATATGTATATATTAGTGCAAATTAATCATCTACGAAATGTCTGTGCTCGATTTCAATTTTTCAACTCAGTCTGGAATGTTTGCGGCAGTCCGATGGAATCTGTAGTGATAGTGACCATTTCTTTGATTTGGTTTGATATAAATATCGGTATATCGGCCGTGTGCATATCCCACTCGTGTCGATCTATAACTTCGTCCTACTTTACATATTGAACTGTTTCGGTGTAGGAACAAAACTTTGAAAACTGCCAGTCCGCAAAAGGCGTGATTTGTAAAAATCTTTTTTTAGAAGTTACGCTTTTTGGGCAATTTATAAGTCGTAGCTTATAAATTGATCAAACAGTCTGCTGTCTGCGTGACGCAGATTGAATTAACATCCGCGGCATATCTCTAAAGCGGGATGATGTGACACCAGGCTAAACAACGGCCCGATGGCAGCAACTCACACCCCGCGCGGCCGACCGTCCACCGCTCGACGACTACATCAAAAGGCGAAACTACGTGTACCATCCGCCGCTGATGTCCGCGCGGGTCATTTGATCTCCCTGTAAAGGGCCTTATAAATATTACATCATTATAGTTTTAAAAATGAAGATATTAAATGTCGTGTCTTACAAATGGTGAACGAAATCGGTCCATAGTGTAGTCAGTTTCTCTTGCACGAGCCGGTCGTCATCCTGAAAGACGCGGTCGGGCTCCGGAAAAAGATAATGGAGTTCGTCGGAATGTGCAGCGCCGCGCTTGGGCACACCGGCGCGCGCGCCGACGCCGCCGAGCCCCCGGTGCTCGAGCTCGTATAAGTACACTGGGGCATCGGTCGCGGCGTGCAGACGTGCGCTACGCACTATGTGGCTTACGAAATACGCGTCCCTGTTAACGCAAACCAATTAATTATATTTCTCCAAAAATCAATGTTAAGTGTAGTTTCGACGATTTATCTACCTGTAGTAGTCCAGTAGCTCCCTTATACCAATTTTCTCCTTAAAGTAATTGTCTTTTATTTTATTAACTATCTCTTTTAATTCTTTTCGAGAATCGAATACGAGTTCTTCTGGCAAGAGAAAGTTCATATCGTTCCGAAGTCTCGTAGCGACTTCAAATCTTTCTAAAATATCTAAAAACACATAAGCTTCGTCGTTATTGTAACCGATAATCAAAGGCACACTCGTTATACGACGACCTTTTAATGCATCTATTGTTGGTTCCCGTAGGAATTGCTCTTCATTTTTGAATGCCTTTTCAACGCACATTCCGAAAGCAAAATAAGAAGAATTCATTAGTCTAGCTGCTGTCATCAACTCTTCTGTTTTGATTTGGAATAGTGTAGAAAAGTTATAGTTATGTTTCGCTTCTGATAAAATTGAAAGCTGATGAATGAAAGCCCGAGCACGTGCTTTTGCCTCGTAATTAAAGGCCCAAGGACAAAGAGCCGACCCGCTCTGGGCGATCGCGCCGTGGAACAGCCCTCGCGCCATCGCCGACGCCGTGAGCGCCTGCACCACTGCCGCGGCGAAGCCTTGCCCGGCGACCGTCACTCGCGAGGGGTCGCCGCCGAAAGCTATCACGTTGTCGCGCACCCACCGCAAGCCCAACACCACATCTTTCGCTCCGACGTTGCCGGGGGCTGCTTCTTCGTCCGAACACAGAAAACCGTGGGGACCGCTTCTGTGTTTTAAAGCAATTTATGAAAAATACAACAATAACGATATACGTGTCTGTTAGGTGGAGCGTGCCCTAATAAGGTATGATAAAGTTAGCTCTAAAGGAAACTTTGAAACCTGTCCGACGTCGTCCATTTATATGTGACACTTACTGAAAATGAAAAACCTAAAAGTAATTAATATGTCATACCTCGTTTAATACCTCTCGTACCTCATTCGGTACCTCTCAATACTATTCATTAATCAATACTTTGTTCATTACGTTATTTATTGAATTTAATTAAAGGAATACTAATAATACTTTAAAATGTAAAACACTTAAAAAGAAATTCTTATGAAATCATTATAAAATTCACACTGAATATTAAATTATTTCTTAAAATTATAACTAAAAATAAATTTCTCTAATAAAATACAAGCAGTTATAATTAGGAGTACTAATCGAAATATAAACTTGTAGTTTATTGTTAGGTTGAATCAGGATCATGTAAAGTTTTACTTCCAATCACTGGATCATATGGATAATTCAAAAACGATTCTTACGCAAATTAGTTCAACGCCATATATAAGAACTCTCAACACGTATAGAATCACGAAAATCACTTAACGAACGTCATCTCTGAAGAACATAAAATATCTTTGATGCATCGTTCACCATCTGTAGATCACTAGATCACATTTGACCACTAGAAAAATAGGGATCAAAACGCGATGACACTGGCACACTCAGACGACACAGGCCGACAGCTTATAGACATTAATCGTAAACGGGATAATCTCTTCTGAAGTTTTGTAATTGAAACCTCAGCACTTGTAGTTTCGTATATATCAGACCGTATTAAGGATTTTTAAAAAGGTAAATTGTGTTAAATATAGCTTTTATCCGAAGAAAATATATGTTATAATTAAATAAGTGTATACAAAAGTAAATATTATCTTAAATATACATTAAATTATGTTATACAGATTTGTATGCAAACCAAAAAATCCGTAGAAAACAATAATACCGAAGAAAATCGTTAACCTTATGAGTCTTAGTTTAGAGGAAATCATACGCTCTGTCGTTGAATTAACTTTCTATATACTTACTACTTTTTGACGGTGCCTCACTCTGTAGCTTTACTGTACGACGCAATCTGTTTTTTTATTGTTATCCTTAATAAAAATAATTTGTGATTATGCTGTTGTAAACGACGGTCGTAAAACTATGAAACAGTAGAATAATGCTCCTCTTAAATAAATTACAGATCGAACTCCGTTTGTCCATTTCGAAATGCGATGGTGTGGTTATTACATTATCTATCATACATTAATAATATTCTGACCAACAAAAATTTTATAACTATATGTTAGTTGCTTACAGATATATGTACCGGGCTTCAAGCCTTGCCGTTTGATTTTCTTTTCCATTTGGCAATCAGAGTGCTAACGAGTGAGGTGCGATCAGTAGTGAATTTGAGTGCGATCAGTCAATGTTTTAATGGGTCTCTAGTAGCTTTTCATATTATAGTATAGGTGACTATTCGCTTTCTGTGAATTTTTATTAATCAGAATTTTCTATAATTTTACATTAGTAATACAAATATTACATTTTTTTATCTGAGGTATAATGTACCTGTAATCGATTTTCACAAGAATTATCCCCCTTCGAACTAAATTGGCGGCATAGTAGGTTCCGGAGCCGGTTGCCACCCACGCCAGCACGGGTCGGAGGCCACCGAGCGCCGAGCGCGGCACGTGCACGTGCAGCCGCAGGCACGTGTCTCTCCTCCCGTCCTCCGAACATGGACTATTTTCAGTTCGCGCATCTCGGGTACCCTTCCACGAGGGAGCTGCGCTGGCGCGCTGCAATTCCTCATGATTTAAAGATTTAATATCGAACCTTTCTTTATTTTATTGTTTCCACTATATACGCATAAAATTGCAAATATCGTTGTACTCACCTTGAATTTGTTTTTCCGGAAATCGACCATTGCATAGGGCACTCCTAAAAATGAGGTGTGCGTATCCGCGGCGAGCCCACGCAAGCGCCCCTGTGCAGTGTCAACTAGCATTCCCGACGTCGTGGAAACGGTCAACGTAAATGAAATGGCATAATAATACACTATCCCTAAATGTTTCCACATTGTGCGTTAACCACAAATTTAATTTTAAAATGTAATCCCTTCGAGATTGTGACTGCAGCAATGTTGACACACATTTAGTTGGAAATATAGCCCGCAATTTCTGCAGTAATTTAGTTTTAGGTTTTGTTGTAGTGCACTAATAGGAGAACGGGTATTGTCCGCGCGCGCGCGCCGGCGCGGCACGCAACACGCGCTACACAAGGCTCTGCTTTGTTGTTGTCGGCAACTAGACTATAGTTTATGTACCCGTCGTTCGGTGTGTAAATATTTCAATATATCAAAAAATTTTCTCCTATTCCGTACGGCTTCGAATTTTTCTATAGAATTCTATTTCATTAAACCACTCTATATTTATTTAATGCCAAAAAAACATGAAATCGAGACCCGGTAGATGCCAACGTGGTTAACAATAAATTTTGTAGTTTATAATCAAAATGATTCATGTAAATACGAGTCACTTTTAATACATATGTGTCAAGAAAAGAATTGAAATTTGAATTAATCATGAACTACATTGACATCGATCGTGTTAAAGCTCAATATACACCAAGTAGCCAATTCATTCAGCAGAGTAAAAGCTGTAAGGTGGCTCTTTAATTCTGGTTAAAAACGATATAGAATACAAAGAACATCTAGATGTTGTGAGCCTTTCTGTTGAACGAGCTATCGTAACGTCTGGTTGTATTATGCATATATAGACACCCAAAATGGATTTTAAAAAAAATAATGGTTGGTTTTTGTATAGAATCAGTAACATTATAAAATCCGTTGTTTGCGAAGATGTTATTATTAAATTACTGGAAAATTCTTGTCTGTGTATTAGAACGAAATCTTAATGCAGTTTTGTAACTTAGAGGACTTACACTCGGGAGTCGACCGGGTCACAGCTACTTTCGTTAACCTTTCTTAATAACATTCACGGGTATTAAACAGCGGTTAACTATGTAGCTACATTTGAAATCAATAGTAAGAAATTACTAAAAGTAATATCGAAGTTTTTTCTGTGAACACTGGTCGTCTTGAGCAGTTTCCAAATAATGTACATACTTAAAAGCTACATTTGATGCGTTGTAAGGACCCTAATGAATTGTATGGTTTTCGTTGACTGTGGCCCGGTCTGAATGTAAGTGTTTTAGATCAAAAGACATTAATTACTCCTAATTATCATATGATTAGAACGTAGATTATAAATACTTCATGAGGAAGGATTATGCAATGTTTTGGATATATTGGATAATTGAGTAAAAAATGTGTGTTGTGAGTGCGCGAGCCCCGGGCGGTGTCTGTGTGACCGACGCACGGCCTAAGTACTATTTATTGTATTTGAGTATGCTATAGGTAGTAAAGAGGATCAATAAACGCATCTCTTTTACTTAAACCATGTTACGTATTTTATTCCATTTTTCACATTATTCGGTAAAATATACATGAATTATGTTACCTACAAATATATATCACTTATATTACGTGAAAACGTTGTTGGGAAGATTGAATTACTTCGCTATTAATGTCACTTGGAACATTAATTACATCAATACTCGCGTCATTATTAAACACTGAAAAGAAATTTGTGGGAACTAAAGTACTGTACGCGAACATCGTGAGATACGTGATTTACGAATTGTGAAATTTTGCATAGAGATAGATTATGTGCTCAAATAGGATATAAGATTATATCTTATTACATTATACTATACCATATCACACTTGCATAATTTCAAAGTGAAAGGTGCGCTAGAACATTGCGCAGAATAATGTAACGCTTTTGAGTTAACGCTTGTATTATTCTCTCATAAAATTTCCATACCGGGGGAAATAAATAATAGCGAATTTGACTTTTAAGGAGTATACTTCAAAAATTACTCCAAAATATTGTATATAATAACGTGCATGTCCAATTGTAAAATCCAAGTTCCTCTGTAACAAAACAAAAAGGAGTGCAAGCATTAATAAAAGTCCTTGGAATATAATAATGAAATAGTAAAATACGCACTCCGTTGTTCAAAATTTCTCCTTTGTCCTCGCCTTTGCTTTTGAAAGAATTTTTTTTTTCACCGAAAAAAATAGTCCTTTTTTTTAATTTGAATAAAAAAGAGAGTGCAAAACACGCTTGTTAGAAATACAATTGAATACTTACTATAACCATTTTGCTATTTCAATTGCAAATTTGGTTAAAGCAACTCTAAAATTTACAATTATCAGAGTTATAATTACTTTTACTCACACAACTAAAGCAACTTGTTGGATTAACAAGTGAGTAAAGTTGCACTCATGTTTACAAGAGCTCTAGCCAAATCGTCTTGTTGTGGTATTTAAACACGTTAGAGAAATAACAAACCGTTTAACTATCTCAACGAGAAAATTCAAGGATATTTGCTGAAACGCACTGTAAGCTTGACACGACTATATTGCTATTTTAGCAATATTCATGAATTATAGAACTAAGAAGTACCGATGTCGTATTATACTATGTTACAATTTTCGGTAGCATGCATCTACTTACACGGCACTAATTTTTATTTCAAATAATGAAAAAATCGATAATTACTAAAACATTATTTTATGTATTCAAAAGAAACTAGTAATAAAATTTCAAGGCTTAGCACTCACTACATGCACAATATTGTTATTATGAATTATTTCTTTTTCTTAATCTAATTTATTTTGACTGAAATGGAAATCGGAATTAGAAATCTACATTGGTAGTACACAGACAAAGAATGCAACACTAATCAGTCATTTGGCCATGCAGATTAACTAGCTAAGTGTATGTGTGTAAATTGATTTATTCTACCATTGCTTCTTATCAACTAATTGTGTAACATATAGATAACTATTTAACACAGAAAAAACAATGTTTTTCAACATAATACAAATGCCTGTTTTATTTTACAAGCTGTTCAAGGGCTGCTTAACAATTTATAAAGATGCTCTAACTATTATATACATATTGCTATTTGAAGCTCTATTTTAATGTTTAGGTATAGGTGATAACAGTGAATTATTAGAATAAATATTTTTTGATATTTTGCGGTAATTCTATTTCACATCAAAATAAAAGATCATCGAAACCTATCATAGACAATGTAGAACATTCAAAAATAACGTGTCATGAAAATTTAATATAAATTTTTGTTATAAACAAACTGCATTCGGTCCTGGCCATAATCAAAACAAGAAATTCTGTCATCCAAAATTTTCAATGAAAAACAGTTTAATGTGAACGATATATTTTACAGTAAAACAACATATTTTCCAACACCCTGAAGAATATCGGTCGTCAGCTCCGTGCTGTTTGATCAAATAAAATAAACTGTTTAACATATTTTTCTTTTATATCAAAACTATTGAGTTTTTTTGTATGTAACTGTGATTTATATCGTTCCATAGTTTGAAGAATTGTTTCATCTTTAATGCATAAAACTCACATTATTTGTTTTTGTACATTATTTGTACACTATAAATACGGCATGTGTAATTACATGAAAATGGTTCATGGAAATTAATTGTATTGTGGATTCCAAAATTATTACCTATTATCAAAGCAAGTTCAATATACATTATATAATGAGACCAATTCAAACTGTTCTATTAAATTCATCAATAGGCTAAATGTATTCGATAAACAATGCGCAATGAGGTCACGTACAACCAACTGACGACCACACTGCCCCCAGTTTATAAAGACCAGAATGACTTCTGAGAAGATTGCCACTTTCACAGTTCTCAAAAATATAAAAATAGTAAGACCATACGTTCCTTATGAAGTTGCGTTTGTTTTTTTTTTTTTTCAAAATTAACCCTGTTTAAAATTTCTAATTATACCATAAGCAGGATCATTTGTTAAACAAAAATATTTCTAAATTAATGGTTTTCTGTCAGAATACCATTAATTTAGAAATATTTTTGTAAAACTAATTGCAAAGGAACAAATTGTAAAACACAATCAGAGAGTAAAATAGATACAATGCCACTTCTTATAATTTCAGACATATGATGTCTTTATCAATTTCTCTTATGTATCAATTGAAATAACATATTTTAGTTTTCAATGCTCACTTAAATTATATTAAGAGGGAATTAATTAATGATAAAATTTTATTTTTATAAAGATGGCTAAGTTGTTGAACATTATGCTTTGTCAAAGAATTTAATCACATATCAACAATACTTGATATACAGCAGCCTGGTACACTATCGTTTAAAAACATTTTATTCCATCTACCACAAATTGAACCGCATTTCTGAGTAATTAAGGATTTCCACATACAGATACTAAGAACAAAACTACATAGTATTCAAACTTTTTTTCAGTATTGATTAACTGTCACGGACCCGAAGTTTCTAAAGTACATAGTTAAAGAATGGAAATTAATATTTCCTATCAAAATGTTAATTACATCAGAAATATTATATTTAAAATTTAGTTTTTGACGTAAATGTTTAAGAAGATGCTTACAAAAGGAATTCCTTAAGTGGTAGAAAAACAGTCATCCATACAGTGATAATACACTAAATGGTGACTAATGTACAACATTGTAATAATTAAAATGGTTTTTTATATCACCCATGTTAATTTTATTCAAAAACCACACGGGCATTCTTTAAATATGTTTGTTAATTTTTAAATGTATTTTTAGGTTAATATGATCAAGACTTGACATTAAATGCAGAAAAGTGACTTCAAAAATAATAATTTTTAAATGCAAAGATAACTCAGCAAATCTGATCATTTTATGAAGTCTGTTATTCTATACTTTATTAATATGATATACCTAAATCGCTAAGCAAGGCATTTACTCTGGTGAATCTTTTTCCCATGTAGTGCTAATTCCATAAAAACCTTTTTGAATAAAATACCAAATATTTATCGATTTTACTAGATACTATGCATTTAAAATATTAGGAGTACAAATAAGTTTCTACCGTTTTTTGTCATTAAATAATATTTATTGTGAAAGAACGATAATTTAATTTTAATCCAAGTATTGTCCTTCACTAGAAACTACTTTTTCCATCTTTCAGGTAGCGTTCGGATTCCAAGTCTGAAAAACTCCTTATCTTTTGAGGCTATCCACAATCAACCCAATTTTTGGTATCTTCATATGATGTGAACCGCTGCTCTGACAGAGCATGTGCCATTGACCGGATCAGATGATAGTCGGACGGCGCAATGTCTGGTGAATACGGCGGGTGGGGTAGTACTTCCCAATCAAGTGTTATCAAATAGTTTTTCACCGGAACCGCTATATGCGGACGAGCATTATCATGTAGAAGAATAATTTTGTCTTCTCTGGAGAAGTATTGAGGGCGTTTTTCCTTTAGAACTAGGTTCAATCTCATCAATTGTGTTTGGTATACAGTTCCAGTGATTGTTTCGCTTGGATTAAAAAACTCGTAATACACCACACCCATCTGATCCCACCAAATACACAGCATGAGTTTTTTTCCATAAATATTCGGTTTTGCTGTGGATGTTGACGCGTGGCCAGGTAGTCCCCATGATTTTCTTCTTTTCGGATTATCATAATGTATCCACTTTCCATCACCACTGACGCTTTGATGTAAAAAACTTGTTTTTTGTACCTAGCTGCATCACTCGGCTTTAATTCGTATGGAATCCAATGCTACTGCTTATGAATCACTCATAGCGATTTTAAACGATGCGAGACTGCTTGCTGACTGACTTCTAAAGTAAATGCAAGTTCCTTTTATGTTTGATACTAATCTTCCTTCAATAATTCCTCCAATTCTGCATCCTCATAAATTTTTGGCCTTCCACTTTGATCTTTGTCTTCTAAGTCAAAATCACCGGTTTTAAACTTTTGCAACTACTCACATGTTCTCTCACTCTAGGCATTACTCGCTCATTATATGCTTCTACGAGCAATCGATGTGCCTCAGCTGCAGATTTTATTAAATTAAAGAAGTAAATTAAAAGTTCCCGCAAATGACGCTTATTTGGCTCAAATTTTTGGATAAAAAAAATATATGATGCTAATATGAAGTTAATAATATGTCAGGATTATGTTGATCTTAATTTTCAAGCCGGTTATCTGCGAATTTAACGTAAGCCTCGCGCCATGCCATCTCTCTCAAAACGGTGGAAACTTATTTGTACTCCTGAAAATTAATATTTTAAAGTAACAGTCTACTGCGGAATTTATAGAAGCGAACATTAAATGGGTATTGTTTATATATCAATAAACTATGGTTTCTTTAGAAACCTTGCTCTAAAAAAGGAGATCATGAATATTTGTGGAAAGATGCATGATCCATTCCATACGGTGCATACACACACAATGAGAGACAGAGAGAGAGAGAGAGTGTGTGTATATAGCTGAAGGTCGTGCATCACGCTGTGTCCTAGCTAAGCGCTGAGCACGGCCACGTGCGGTCGTTGAACTTACACGGAATTTTAGGTATTTTGGGTTATAGTTACAGTGAAAGTGTTACATGTAAGATATTGATGTATTTGAAACTAAGATTGTGTGTGATTAATATCGAAGAATTTAATAACAATGTCTTTCACTGCTATCGAATATGCAAACATTGTTTATTGTTGGAGAGCTTGCAGAGTTATATTACTGCGGCTCTAAGTGTTTATAGTGAAACTTACCCTGACAGTCAACAACCTGCGGATCCGCAAGTAATATTGAGTCCTGTGTATCGTATACGTGATAATTTGTCTTAGTTTGCCTTGTTTGTTTAGAGGTGAGTGGAGAATCGGAGACTAATTTAATAATACCATTGGCGATATTTATATCACTGACAACATCAAGTGTCATTTGTAAGTAAGTGCCTAGATGAATTCTTTAAAAATAATAGACCGCAGAGCCCGAGCGCGGGGCAGAATTTGAGTTCGTCATATGCCGCCGCTACCTGCGCTCGTGTTTACAGTCTGACCGAGCATTTAATAGGGTTGTGTCTATATTATTTTATGTATTTATGACTATATTTTCAATTATTTATTGTTGTTATAGTTACTTTGGCAAAGTTGTTTTAAAAAAAAGAAGGAGATTACTAATGTTTTTGAAAAGATGCTTGATCGATCACATCCTGTATATTCAGGAATAATATATTTTAAATATAATTCCGTTGCGTTCGTTTTCCACTGTCCGTTGTTCGTTTTCCACTTGTTCGTCCATTCGTGTCCCATTGTCCGTTTCCATTCGTTTTCTTCCACTTGTCCGTTGTCATTTCGTTTTCTTCCATTTTTTCCATTCCATTATTCGTTTCCATTCCATTCCATTCCATTGTCCATTCCATTCCATTCCATTTCTTTCCATCCATTCCATTCCATTTCCATTCCATCCATTCCATTCCATGTCCATTCCATCCATTCCATTCCATTCCATTCCATTCCATCCATCCATTCCATTCCATTCCATTCCATCCATTCCATTCCATTCCATCCATTCCATTCCATCCATTCCATTCCATTTATTCCATTCCATGTCCGATCCATTCCATTCCATTCCATCCATTCCATTTGTCCATTCCATCCATCCATTCCATTCCATTCCATTCCATTCCATTCCATTCCATCTGAATTCCATTCCATTCCATTCCATTCCATTCCATTCCATTTCCATTCCATTCCATTCCACCATCCATTCCATTATTCCATTCCATTCCATTCCATTCCATTCCATTCCATTCCATTCCATTCCATTCCATTCCATTCCCCATCCATCCATTCCATTCTTTCCATTCCATTCCATTCCATCCATTCCATCCATTCCATTCCATTCCATTATTTCCATCCATTCCATTCCATTCCATTCCATCCATTTTCCATTCCATTCCATTCCATTCCATTCCATTCCATTTCCATTCCATTCCATTCCATTCCATTCCACTTTCCATTCCATTTTCTGTTTTCCATTGTCCATTCCATTTTCCACTTGTCTGTTGCCATTCTTTTTTCCTCATGTTCGTTGACATTCTTTTTTCCACATGTCCGTTGCCATTCGTTTTTCCACATGTCCGTTGAAGTTCCACTTCTACTAAAAATATCCCAGCACACATTTCGATTTTTCTCGCAGGCTTACTGCAAATTATGATTTGGTTACATTACGTACATTTTAATGAATGCATTTTTTATTTAAACATATTTCATTTTATCAAACAAAAAAACTGAATTTTATCTGGAACCAAAAAAAAACATCCATAGTCTACTCTAAAATTGTACACATACAAAGGAACATTAACAAATGCACATATCTATCGTCATCAGTCTTCATTGGCTCATCTGCGTTATAATCAATGAAAGATACAATCGGCTTATGGTAACTAAAACGTGATATAAAACTTGAGGTTCCAATCTCTTAATAAGCGTTGCAAAAGCAGCCTCGCCGCCGCTGCCGCCGCTCACCGCTACGTCGTCTGCCCTCCCCGCGGCCGTAACGTTTTTTCGTGACAGACAAAATCCTAATACTCCCCGTCTATATAGTAGTTTCACTTCAATAGTTTTAATTGGGAGAAGGAAAAGACTGACAAAAAAAAACATTATTAACTGCTTCTCAGAACTAAATTGTATCAAAAATGCAAATAGAGTAATTTTGTTCGCTTTTCCATTCAACCAAAGCTTATCCCGAAAGGAAAATAATTATAAATATAAATTGAATATTAATTTACGTATTTCGACATGTGGTCCTTTAAATAAATTTTATTTTATTGATACCAATAAGATTATTGCTAAATATTTTTTCTCGACAAGAAAATTTTCTTTTACAACAGTTAAGGGAATCGATAAGTTATTATTTTATTATCATGTCCAGTTCCATGGACATACAACTGTGTGCTTCTATTAAGGTAATTGGCATAGAAGTTTTAAATTGGTTCAAAGACAATAGAGTGTACCTTTTATATTTTTTGACATTATTTGAAAATAGTTATGACTCGCAAACAAATAAAAACTATTGTATCAGCATCTGAGAGTCAACCCATTACGACTGAGAGAAAAATATAATAAAAAAATGAATAATCAGTCTGGTGTATCAAAATATACAAGGAATGCCAAGTAAGGCACTGGAAATTTAGTTATTCTTGAATTATTATGTAAATACAAATCATTGGCTTAGAAGTCACTAGTCCATGTTTAACTTCAGTATGCATCAGATAGGAAGTTCGTTCAGCAAAGAAAAAGCTATACATGGCGACTCCTAATATTAATTAAGAATAGTATGGAATACAAAAAACATTCAGATATTATGAGCCTATCTGTTGAGCGACCGGTTGGCCTGCACGTAACTTGAGCAGCTTGTTATATTATACGTATACACACCCCGAGTCATCGTATTATGTCTTTGAAAAAATAGTTGATGATATTTTATATAAAATGTGAATAATAAATATATTACTGATGCCGAGATTTTAATACAATTGTATTGCAAAACTCTTGCCTATATAGTAGAATAAAAAATTTATTCCAATATTATAATTTAGATAATTTATATTTAAAACCGACCCGGTTCACAGCTACTTCGTCATCATTTTTGATAATATGTTCACGAATCTAAAGTTAGATATAAATAAATTACAAATCTGACCATTGTGGACAGCTGGTTACGTTTAAAATTAAAGTAAAAAAAGATATAAAACGTTTGATCACAATTGTGCTTGTGAGCACTGGACTAGTTTAAAACTAATGTATTGCAAAATTTGTTTAATTAGTACATATATACACAATAAGTTCATTAGAATAAAACCAAAATAAAATGAAAGTAAAAATAAAAGTTTTAAACTGCGTTAGGCTTACAATGAAACTGAACAAAATGTTGTGGAAAAATGTCTGTTCAAAATTGCGCTTACAATTTATAAAATCGTATTTGAATTAATAAGTACTGCATTTAAATTAAAGTTATTTTTTTAATGGTAAAAAAGTTTTTGACTATTGATTTAAAATAATCTCAAATTAAAATCTAGAATTTAAATGAATTAATTAAAATGAGTTTCTGTAACAATATATAACTTGCATGAATTCGTTACAGTTATAAATAATATAATTATTCAAAGGTTTTTATTTATAAAATTACCCCTCAATGTGTTTTTTGAAGTGAAATTTCTTTAGCAAGGGTATGAGTTCCGAAATGAATGATAAAAAACCGTAACAAGATATAAGTATGTAGAGGGCAGCACAATTCTAGCAAACGCTTTCACAGCCAAAGGCCCCAATGGAACATGGCTATACGAATTAGGCGTCGACAAATATTATATACAATAATATAATCAATATTATATATATATATATATATATATATATATATATATATATATATATATATATATACACGTACATAGGCATGAATATCATATAAATTAATATTGTAACTTTTGTAAATAATAATCAAAGTCAATAAATAAACCAATATAAGGGAGTAATATAATAAATGCAGTAACGATCAATTGCCCACTTTTTTTTTAGATATAATTAACATTGGAATAGGTGAATTGAATTAAAATTCAAAAATGACTTATTTCAAGTGTAATTGTATTACCTTCATAGTGGAAGATATATTTGTTTTATTAAAATTACTATTTCAATTTCAAATGCCCTTCGAACATAAAAAAATTTGCATCAATTTTCAGTAATAAAAAAATGGTCTCCATTGCAAAAACTATTTACGCAAAAAAGCCAACTATTACAGCATTTCCCGCAAAAATAAAAATTATTCCAAAAATCAAAATTTTTAAGCCAAAATAATGGAAAACCATGAACATAGACCTAATGAACATAATCACGCCTTACATAAATTTACACAATATTTTAATTTCCAGAAAGCATTATGCGATACAAACTAGCTACGTGTTTCAATTTGAAATAGTGATCTTCACATCATCTCTTCTTTTGTCATCGATCCTAATCCACTCGCAGTGTCGATTCTATTTCAATATCGATCCGATCCTCTTCTCATTTGTGCTACCTTTTCGTGATAGTAAAATATTAAAAGGTACATTAACAAAATTAAACACAAGATTGTAACATAATCGATTAATCATTTAATATTTGTCCTCAACACAAACTTGTTGACCCGTCAAAAAAGTGATCCGTCTATCTCTATAACAAAAACCTTTCCTTTTTCCGATTTCCTTAGTGCATTTTCCAGAATACCCGTGCTAAATTTGTATTTAATTACTTTTTAAAATACAATAAAATCGAAATAAATACGCCTTATGTACTACATCACATCGAATTGAGATTTTTTTAAATTAAGTAAATTTATTTGTAATATTACGACTTTAAGAGGTGCTATTCCAAAAACACAATGTTTCTAACCGGGAGTTTAAACAGGACATTTCATATTTATGCATTTGAACATTTTAGAATATGCCCCATACAAGCCTGTCACCAATTTTACTTTTCCGAAACTACCATAATAGTGTCAAACTAATTCTACATACAATTTTTAATGTCTTGCATTTCAAATTTCAATACCCTTATAATTTTATCTCAACGCACCTACACGAGGGTTATTCTTCCAAAGACAGACATCGTTCAAATTTCTTAATAAAAGCATAAATACCATATTAAAGTTTTTATCTAAAAACTTAATTATTTCATTCGGATGTGCAAACATATAGACAAGTTTATTGCCTTTTGAGGTAGTTTGTTTATAATATTTATCCAATTGCCTAATATAAATTTTTCTTTTTTTTATTATAAAAACAATATTATTTCATTTATTTATACAAATTTGTAATGTCGAGATTTAGTTTAAGATAGGAAAGCGTCATAGTGCTCGTAAAGGACAGAAATCTGAGAAATCACCAACTTTATTTTTGAGTAAGATTTCAAAAGATCATTGAGACGCGACCCCTGCGAGATCCGCAGCTTCCGTCCGCGTGTCAGCGGGTTGCTGTACAACCGCTGACACGCGGACGAGAGCTGTAATGTAGAAGTAAAATTTTTCTTTTACTTCTACATAGTATCTTCTCTAAATGCACAGCGGGGTTTAAATTTCCCGATTTTTTTTTTCATGAATAATAATGTCATTATATAGGCATTTTTGTTCTTTTTTTTTTACTAGAACCTGCCCGTCACTAAAATCTAGCTGCGCCCTTAATTTCGTTCGGTACCGGGCAATATCACTATACATGTGCACGATAGTCACTTATTTGATAGTTTATTGTTTTCTGTGTTTTTGGCTTATCTATATCTAAATAACTTTCTACAACATTAAAAGTTCAATGTAAATAATCATCTGGTAAACAATTTCATGTCCCATAGTAGAGTGTGTAAATAGATTAACGATAACTTGACGTTGTCAAGACCGTCGTTGGGTCCACGCACGCCGCCGGTTGGCTGCAGTTTGCGATTTTATTTTTGTCACTTATCTTATTTTACTTAGAACGATTTATTTTATAATCCATAAATTGTGAGTTTCATTTACGCATGATTTTTGTTCAAACTTCAGTCTGTATAATTATTGTTGCCGCACTATTTTAGTGATATTTTCTTGTAAACCATAATTTGAACTGGACCGAAAGTACGATCATTTAACGGATGCGAGGTCATAGAGACGGTCATAAAATTGGAGCATCTCCCGCTGGTCGGGGCTCAGGGCCCGCGGCTGCGGCTGCGGCGTGTCGATGTCTAAGAAGCAGATGCCGTTCACGCCCGCGCCCGCCTCCACCGCCGGCCACCCTGTCGCCGGCTCCCTGCAACGAACACGCACTATCACGTATAACGACACGATGACTAAACCGAACAAAATAGAGAAAGATGAAACGCCTACCGCGTAGCGATGAAGTCGCCGAACAGTCGGACCATGAGGTTACGCATCCAGGCGTCGGC
Organism: Eumeta japonica; assembly: GCA_005406025.1. NCBI lineage: Eukaryota > Metazoa > Arthropoda > Insecta > Lepidoptera > Psychidae > Eumeta > Eumeta japonica. The sequence continues at coordinate 209,904 of BGZK01000750.1, forward strand.
GGAGTCGGGCGGCGGCTCCGCCTCGGGGAACGCGTTCGTTCGAAACACGCTCAGTAAATCTTGCACGTGCCCGGCGCCGGTCCAGTCGAGGCCCGCGGCCGCTTGCAGCACGCGCGCCTCGCTCTCGTACGAGAACCGGTACAGGTAGACGGGCCCGCCGCGCGCCGCCGCCCACTGCGCGGCCTTCAGTGCCGGATACACGAAATACGCATCCGACGTAAATTGCACCAGTCCGTCGAGCGACGGCGCCGCATAGTAGTACCGCCTCGTCAGCGCCGCGGCCGCCGCCGTCGCCTTCTCCGGCGGCAGCCTGAACAGCAAGCTGAGCGGCACCATCGCCAACGCATTCGCCGACGTTACGTTGACTATCTGTAACTCCTGGAAGCGGCGCCGGAAGGTGTTGCCCTCGGCCGCCGTGAATCCTATCAAGACGGGGACGTGCGCGCCGGCGGTCACGTTCATCGCCGACGTCTCCGGGTCGGATGGGACGACGGGCGCGGCGCCGGCCTCCACGACCGGCACGAATGTCACGAAGCCCTCTTGGTCCTGTAGCCGGCGTGTCGCCTCCACGAGCCGCTCGACCGGCGCGATTCGGAGTTCTTCTGCGAGACGCCGAGCGGGCAAACCGCTTATACCCAGCTGTTCTAGCAGCTTCTTCGATATACGGTCTGCGTTCGCCGGCGAGCTGGAGTAGAAAGAACGGGCGGCCGCGCCGCTCATCATGATTGCTCTGCAAAAAAAGCGATGGTGCTATTCAACTTCTCATCAAGTTTTTAACTTCTCGGTTAGAAAATGGGAAGCTTTCGAGAATTATTTAGGAAAATCATTATTTTTAGTTCAATTTTTTAAAACCGATTGCAACGAAACTTGCGACGTTGGTTTGGTTTTTAAGTGAAAAAATAAATTTCGTTTCAAGAATCTAATATATTTTTTATTACAAAATAATAGTTGTAATTAAATTGATTTTCCATGACAATGAAATGAAGTTGATTAAATTTTGGAATTCATTAATTCCGCACGCACTCACATATACTCAGAGAGAGAAAGATCACTCGGAAAACGGTCGAAATATATTCCTAGGACTCTAGAACTTCAAGATCTGATGAAAACTCGATTTTAGAAAATCGGACTGACAATAGTAATTTCCGAATTATATTAAAATTTTTCAGTTTTCGTAGCGGGCAGTCAAAACTGTTTTTCAAAATAACGTTTACATTTTTTTAACATTCTATTTTTAAAATTTAAATATTTTTGAGCTCGAAAAATTAAATCGAATAGCACAAACCCCGTATAAATCGATTGCTTTTTTTCCAAAAATATTTTTAGTTAAATATTTGAAAATTAGAAATAAATCATTTTTAAGGTTCCTTACCTAAAGAATGAAAAAAGGAATAACTCGTATAGAAAAACTTTGTTGTTCGTCTATCTGTTTGTCTGTCTATCTGTCAAGATCCTTTATCTCAAGAACGTGTGGAGGTATCAGGTTGAAATTAATAACAAAAACTCATCTACGCGATCCCTTGAAGCTGTAAAAAAATTAACTCCTAAATCAACATAATCAAAAAATACACTCAATTCTTGCCGCATTTTTTTACATTCGCGAGGGAATTAAAATCTACAGGATACTTCCCAATGTACTAGAATAGTGAAATTTAGCAACAAGACAGATTTCAGGGCACAAGTAAAGAAAATGAAAATCTTTAATATGAAATTACATAATTTTAAAAAAATGTGGTTACAATTTGCGGCATCGATCGATAAAAGAAGGAAGAATCCGTTGTGTCCACGCAGCCGGAGCCGCGAGTGAATGATGTATATTTTGAAAAGAAACAGAATCTACATCGGGACCAGAATTGGAATCAAAAGCGGGCCGGGACTGAAATCGAAAGCGGGATGGTATCGGTATCACGGTGACGGTGGTCGGTCGTTATAAACGATGGAGGATTCGATATCCACGCGGGAAGAGCCGCGGACTGAAGTTACTTAATAATAAAAATGAATTAATTTAGTACATTATTTGTTCGTATGAAGTTGAGAGTAAAAGTTAATAACACACTATAATTTTTGGATTGATCTTTCTATTGTAGATAAATAAATGCTAAGCGAAAATGAATTAATGAAACCTTTATAAGCTTAGAATAAATCAAAATTAAATTATAATAGCATACATTTGGAAAACGTACTCTTTCTTGTATCACCGGACGGCGCGCTGGCCATCACGAGCCCGGTTTCTCTGTCTAGATCCGGTCAATATTTCGTTAAAAAATATTAATTCAAGCGCTGGTATTAAAGTAAATTCCTAAACATAATTACTAATACGTCACTAAACCTAATTTTTTGAAGTTTTCATGAAATTATATCAGTGATAAAGTACATTTGTAAAATTTAGCGCGTACTTGTGAAAAAGTCCGTGAGCGCTGTCGCTGAGCAGCAGCAGGTGCACGATGGCGGAGCCCGCGCTATGCCCGCCCAGCGTGACGCGGCCGGCGTCCGCGCAGAAGGCGGCCGCGTTGGCTCGTACCCAGCGCAGCAGCGCCAGCGCGTCGCGCAGGCCCACGTTAGCCGGCCCGAGCGTCGCGCCCGCGCCTTTCAGCGACAGGAATCCGAACGGGCCCAGTCTGCTCACACAAGACACACCGATGACTCGATAGCATTTATACGTGTACTTAAATCAGTATGCTTTCGTATTCAATTATAGTTAACAAATTATTCAAAATAAACAATGATTGACTTAATAATTAAATAAATTATATTTCTAAAAAATATATACGATATGTCTTTTTTAATATTGTTATTAATTTTTAAACTTAAAACCTGCAGACATATTATATCTCAAACCTTAACACATTTAAATTAATATATTTTTTCTTTACCAATCTGTAATACTTATCGCTTTACATTTCGAAAAGGGGCTGAAAGATCCCATCTTATATATTAAGGTGTCTCATAAATAATGTCGGGTTTTAACGTATACTTTGTTTATTAAATAATCACACAAAAAACTAAACTAATATTCAAAGTATAGCCCAACGTATTCTATGAACGTTCAGCAAGCTCTCAGACCTCGGTGAAACCATTACTTGGGTGTAGATATAAAAGATTGCCGAATCGCAATTTCAACATCTCATTGGAATAAAATGTTTTTCGTCGTGGTCACAATAAAAAGTACAGACTGAATGTTGAATGTGGTAAAGATTCAACACCACCAAGTTCTGCGGCCTTATCCCGCGTAACGTTCGCGGTGTGTAGTCTAGCTTTGTCATAGAACAAGAACACCTGCTTTCAGTTTACTAAACTTGAATATTGCTGCGACAAAACCTACGTCTGTGTCAGCTGTTCACTATTTATCTCGGCAGTGATAGTTCGACCATCTGGATGTGTTTCAAAGTGCATTAAACCTTCACAATTCCATCAGACATATAACAAGTCTTTTGGTTCGAATCACCTCTCTTCAGGGCGGGTTCAGGTATTACCCTTTGTCTGACCACTGATTTTCCAGTTTTGGATTGTTTAAATAAATTCTTTTTTCATTGCAAGCAACACTGCGTTGTATAAAACGGTCGTCTGTCGACATGACAAGGAGCTGTTTGCGCAATACTACTCGACGTTTTGTTTCAATTTCATTTAATTAATGGAGCACTATTCGATGATTTTACAAGTTTTATCCCGAGATTTTAAGTGGCGATGTGTGGTGTTTTTTAGAAAGTCTAAGGGAGTCTGATAATCGGCTTGTGCTGGTATACGAGGTTGATTTTCTATTGCTTGCTTTGTAGCCTCGATATCCCATAGGGCGTATGACCAAAACGCCAACGATCTCCGAGCGTCAAACTCCACTATTAAAACAATTAAACCAACACTGCCGTTGATGCGCTGTCTGTGTCTCCTTCAATTTCACGCGTTCCCCGCTGTCGCGGCAGCTATAGACTTTTGTTTCCAATAAGGTCTTAACAATACATGAATTTTATATGTATCGCACTCCATATGTTTTATTATTAACATAGACAATTAACACAGACAGTATCATTAAAAGAAAGTAAAATCGTTGAAACTCTTCATAGAACTAGAGGCTTCTCTTAACACGTTATGAAATGTAATAAAAGAAGCGTAGGAACTTGTTATGAAAACCGTAATGTAGCCCCGATATACTCGTCGTGATACATATCATATAATATGATATGTAATACGATGGTTATAGCAGTAACTATGACAAGCCCAAAGAGCCATTTTGTAGTTGCTTTTAGTATTCGATTGGAAATGCTGTGTGCGGAGGGAGGGCCGCCTCGGCCGCGGCCTGCGTCGGCGACCGCCGGTTCTCTGTCGGCGTTACCTGTAGTTGAACGTGACGACCACGACGCCCTGCGCGACGAGCGGCTCAGGTCCGTGCAGATCAGCGTCGCCAGACCCCATCGCGAACCCGCCTCCGTGCACGAACACTAACATCGGGCGCGGGTCGCCCGCGCAGTTTAGCACGCCTTCTGCTGTGGTGTCGGCGGCCGCGTCCGGCACGTGCACGTTTGCGTAGAGGCAGGCCTCGCTGAAAGATCGCGCGCGTAGCAGCGGCCCGTACAGCACGTCGTGCTGCGGGCACGCCGGCCCCTCCTCGCGGGCGTCCCACACGCCCTCCCACGGCTCTAGCGGCTGCGGCTCCTGTATATATCGATAAAGTATACTCTTACTAATCCGTCTCGGACTCCATAAGCACGGCACCACAATACTATACTGAGGAAACTGACCTGGAAGCGAAGCGACCCCGTCGGCTGGCGGGCGTACGGTATGCCGCGAAAGCTGTAGTAGTGAAGTGCATCTAGGGCGGGCCGCCGCAGCCCGCCCGCCCAGCCGCCCGTCGTCCACGTGAATACTTGCGTGGACGCCGATGCGTACTCTCTCGCTGTGAACCATTCGATTCGATGTGATTGTAATGACTTTTTAGTACAGAAAAAGACGATTTATGCATTCAAAACTAAAAATCAAAAATTGGAATGCATACCTACGACAAGCATATTATACAAAAGTAGTAAGTATGCCCTTAGTGGAGGCCGGGCCATACGAGTACACAAATGAAAACTGTTCGGCATTAGTGTATCAAATAATAGTTATTTTCTTTCCTTCACCTCGTATAGCGGTATATTATTCGTTTATTAACTGTGTTCTGTGCATCGACTGCCTGAGGCGCAGCTGGTGGTGACCCTAACTGCTGCGCTGGGGGCGTGGGTTAGATTCCCACGTAAACAAACATTTATTTAAATATAAATTAAAATTTTCTCGAGTTTGAGTATTTCTATGTATTATGTGTATATTTACAAAAAAAGGTATCTATTTATCAACTATTCGACACCCATACTACAAGCCTCGATAATTAATTTTGAATTAAATGGTGGTGTGTGAGTCCGAAGATAATATTGTTATAATCCACTAATGTATCATAATTGCTCTTTAAAGCAAACACCTACATTTGTTATTATCAACTCAGGCTTGTTTCTCAAAAGAAGAGGGCACGGATTTCCAGATGGTACGATCTCTGTACGTCTCTTTCGCTTCACTGGCACCCATTAAAGCTTACGTGCGAGCGCGTCGGTTCCGAGTGCTTTAAATTTGGCCCTATTTTTAATACGCCACCAGCCGGTTCCGCAGAGGATGTCCATAAGAGCGACTTTTCCGCTCCGTGCTTTATATTTCGGTGCTCGACATTCGCTCGAGATGTCAGGATGTCGAGATGAGAGGCCGCTCGAGACGGCCAGACCACCGCGACATACCTTTCGCTACTGTAGTTACTGTATTTTATCTTATTTCAAACCGCACCTCTCTGACATCATAAATATGTCAATTGATTGAATAAAGTTTACGTCCCGTACACTGAAGAAGACAAACAGGCTTGTAGATATGATTTCTTGACCCACCGGAATGTATACAACATTAAAATTTTGCTGTAAATAACAACAAATACGTTAACTAATTTTTCCACATTATATGACAATAAGCGTGAAATGAGCGCAGAAAACAGCCTCACGGCCCTCGTCGATAAAAGTACACGACCGCACACCGTCGTTACGAAAAGTGGCACACAACTGTAATATTTCATTTCCTTTTATTTATTGTTGTTTTGTCCGTGTCGAGAAATACTGATTTGTATATTATTTATGCAGATATGTGATATACAGATCAGTATTACTAAAATAATGACGGTAAGTAATAAACTATATTTTTCAGTTAAAACAAGTCGTTGTCTTTGTCTAGTTTTCTAGATCTTCAACAGTTTGGTTGGTCAAAAGTGAAAGAAAAGTACTCACTGTTTCATCTTTAATCTCTTTTTTATTAACACCACGCAAACAGAAAAGTATTAGAAATTTGACATATATATGTATGTCTGTCTGTGGCATCGTAGCTCCTAAACGGCTGAACCGATTTCGTTTTATATTGTTTTTTCGAAAAATGATTTGAACTAGAATATTCTTAATTATGATTTTCAGCCGTTTAAAGATCATTAGCCCTTTTCGAGTTGATGTGCAAGCATCTTCCACAGGTCTGATCGAGTGAAAATTCGGGTATTTAATGATTAGAGCATAGTAAGTTTAAACATTTACTGCAGCATCACCTGGAATTTGTGGGATACCCGCCCAACTTACAGCGGAGGTATTGTGTTTGAGCTCATCGGATTGGTCTCAACGAATACAATATACATAGATCAATGCCATAGACAAACTAGCTTCTGCCGTGGTCACAGAAGAATTCCTTCATCGTTCGATCGTTCTCGATCCGTTTCCGGTCCTGCTCGTGACTCCAATTCCTTTCACTCACTTACTCCGATCGCAATCTCGCTTTTGTCTCCACATCCAGCCTTGATCTAAGTAAGTTCCGATTCTGAAATCTCAATGTCCCCACGCCGAATATAATAAGGTACAATGGTGTACGGTATGAAGGACGGACTACGAACTGGGACGTGATTAAGATAATTAATTATTACTATTTGGTAAGACAGAATAGGGTAATGAAGACAGCATTGTAGAGTGGTGTAGTGTGCTAGAGACTACAAAAATAAAACAATAATACAACATAAATATTGTTTTACTGCATTTAAATTATTGATAGTCGTTTCAATTCAGTTGTCGATTATTGCCGATCTCTAGTATCACACGAAGTTTAAAAGACAGAGAATAAAAATTAAATTAAAAAGGAAAAAACCCTGACACAAATAATATTTCTTAAGAGTAAAGTAATGAGACGTATTGACCCTTTAAGTTCAACATAGCCGTAGATAATATTTTGATGGAAGAGTGGTCGTGTCGGGGGCCGGCCAAATTGATAAATAAAATAACAACACAACTAAAAATTATTAAGTATGAATTTTAAATAGAAATAAGTTACTTAGGCATCATTACCCATTATTTTTAATTTATAAGTATTGTTTGTATTAGGATTTTTTTAAATTTTTAATTTAGTTTCAATTAAAAAGTAGAACCGATCGCTTCCGACTCCGCGCAGTCGGGCGCGGGGCGGAGCCCGCACGAGCACCGATTTACATTTCTCTCGCACTTTAAACGTCATCGCTAATTTTCTTAGTAATGAAATTAAATTAACGAATTTTGTATCTCCCTTGCGTAATCAAAAACTATTGCGAATAAGGCAACTAAACGTATGCAGTAACTAAAATATTAACACTTTTAAACTCATATAAATCAAAAAAAAAAAATTACACAGTTAATAATATTTAATTTTATTACGCACTCTTTATTATTTAAATAGTAAATAACAATAACTCAACATTTTCCATCGATTAAAATAGCATTATACGATAAAGTGTAATAATTAAACGTTAACAGAAAATTTGCCTAAATACTTCTTGTAACACAACATACTTTTGCAAGCGTTTAAACGCTACCGAATGTTAAAACTTTTAAGGTTCTTGAATGAAATTTCAAATTTCTATTCGAAAATTATAAACACGTTTTTAAAAAATCCGTTTAACGAAGACCCAAGGTATGCAAGGCAAGGGACCCAAGGTGACACTTGTGTGTCATCGATTTTTTTTATTTCATTGTCATTGTACCATCTAGCATTAGCCATCTCGAAATTGAGTTATTGTATCACCTTCAGTGATATGAGATCAAAACAAATCCGTAGCTACCACAGACATTAACATCGACCAACCTGCTCTAAAACCTTGAACAGACCGACATACAAGAACATATAGATCCAGCGATAAACGCCTCACTGTCGTTTTCATTGCGCAATTGCCTAAAAAATAAATGTCGATCGGTGTCGGACACTACACCTGACGAGCCGGTCATTCGCCGCCGGACGCGTCTTCTGGCGGGTATTCGCTCGCGACGCCGGCGGCGCGCCGGCTACCTCCCGGGACATTTCAGTGTTTATCATCAGAAAGAATAAATTTTAGCGCATAGCTGCCTCGTTCTTTACACCTACCCCCAAATCGAACTTCCTTTATTTCCGAAATAATTAAAGTTGAAAAGGAAGTTCTAGGCCATAAAGAAGACCACCCGGCTCCCGTCTAGTTGCAGACTTCGAAGTCCCTCGTACTTGTGAATAAATTTGTTTTTTGATGTCGGCGTCTCCCCGAAGCATTTTATTTTTTTAATAATTTGCGGCCTAAAACTCGCACGATTGCGAGCCCTAGTAAAAAGTCATAAACAATTTTATTGTATGGTCTATCATAAAATCGTAACAAGGGAAAGGTACCTCTACCGCGGCCGAGGGCGAGAGCCGCTAGCGCCAGGAGAACCCGCACGCGATGCATGGCGGCTAACAGCAAAACACGAACGTCGACGGAGCACTACGCGCAACTGCCGGATCGCGCTATGTTTCACTGCTTATAGCGCGGGCGCCGGCACCGCCCGCGCCCGCGCCCCGCGCCCCTAACCGACCGCTGCGCTCGTTATTAATTTTCAGTGAACAAGGACTCGCACGACGAGCTCATTCAATTTGCCCTTATACTGCCTGAACAACGATAATGAAATTCTAATTTTTAGATAAATTATTTTGTCGGCATGTTTTAATGTCCTGGATGAAAAATATAAATCGTAATCCACTTGATTGATGCGATTTAAAGTATGTAACGTCTACACCTTATACATCCATTCAAAAATGATTACCGGGAGTGAGCTGCGGGGACGGCGCGCCGTCTCCGCACGCCGCCGCCGAGCGTGTGCTGTGAGCTCTGCGCGCGCCGCCGCCGACCGCCGCTCGCAGCACCCCATAAACATAGTAATTCATTTAAAATTGGAAGGACTCGTCATCGAGCTGCCGCATCATCAAATCACTTCGGATATGGAGTCGTTTACTGCAGACTTCGTGTGTCGACGTCTGACCGTCCGATGCGGAAGGCTCCGCCGCGACTCGCGTGCGCACACCGCGTATTCACGTTCACACGATTTATAATTAATTTCTTCAGTTAAATAGTGCCAACGTGTGTGTATTGAGATCGGTTTTTGTTCTAAGTCATCATCGCATAAAATGTAGTCTTATAACGTGATAAATTTTATTTGTATGTATATATAATTTTATTGCTGTGTTAATGTAATAACTCGGTTGTCCTTTTTGAGTTTACGTCGGTGATCTGAAAGACATATCACTATCTCTTTAGTACACATCTAAATGACATATAACAAAGACTATGTCTGTCTTTTTGTTTGTGTACTTAGTTCCTCTAAACTATCTAATATATTTCACTACGATTTATACCATTGTTTGCAGATTTTCTTCTAAAGTTTTATATGTATTAATATGTCAAGGTTACTTATATTAAAAATAGTAGTAGAACGTTGTTGTTGTGTAATCAAGTCAAAGAACATGCCGCAGGCCGCTTACGCAGCTTACGTGTACTAAACCGTAAGAGGTACATCAAAATAATATACTATAGAATGATAAATTTTAAAAACCTATAGCAGAATCCGCGGTGATGTCTATCTTTAAGTGTGACCCACTACTTATTTTTGTCTTCCAAAATTTTATTTAAAAACTAGCTCTTTAACGCAGTTCTACTGCGTAAAGACAGCGAATCGCGATTATAATCTTAATCTTATTCAATTACATTGTCGATCTTCATTCTATTTACGATTATGTCAATTCGTTTCCATTTGTATTTCCTCTCCTTTGGAGAAAGAATGTAAAGATTAATGAGGAGAGAATGTTGTTAGAGTAGGAGATATAAAGTGAGATAACGAGGAACAGGGATTGAAATTTGTCATAGGATCAAGAGCGAGATTAGTAATGTGTCAGAATCAAGATTAGAGAGGTTTTAATAGAGATTTAAATGTACATAAATAATCTTTATCCAAGAGAGCGCATACGCTGGTAAAAATTAGTATATATAGTTTATTATTCTAGGTACACTTAAAATTAATATATAAGTTATACGTCATTGACAGTGGTGGATATTCATTCAATTTGATTTGGTCTGGAATTCAAACTGTTAAGTATTTCTTCTATATTAGATACACGTAGATCCCTATTTTTTTTTTTTTTTTTTTGTACGCATTGATGTCTTTTTTATGGGACGTGAACTTGCACCCGGTCGACCCCGAGCGTGAGTGACGTACCCGCGACCGGGCGCCACGCTCCGGCTGCTGATACCTATTTACGAGCGATAAGTAGCTTTAATTACTTAGCGAATCGGGCTCATCGGCCGGCAAGATAACCCGTTTATTTTGAACGGAGGCCGAACACGCCCGCACACGTGTAACGCGAGGACACCGCGAGTCGGCCGGAGCGGCGCGGATTATGAAATATATCGGAAGCGCGCATTCGATGTTTCCTAGAATACAGTACAAACAGAAAAGTAATGTGATTGGACGTACCTGCGCAGAACTATAATTTTTGCCGCACATACAATTTACTCGGCCAATCGTAGACTCAGTCCTTTCATGCCCGTCAGAGAGTGAATACGTATGGCCCGTTTTTACTTTGTGTACCGTTAGCAACAAAAACTTAGTTTCAAATTTTTTTTTTCTTTTTTTTTCAATTAGTTATATAATGTTTTTCAGTAAAAAAGGATAACTTATTCGTCACCAAGCACGTGAAATTATATACCTTGTGTACAAGTACATGTCAGCAAAGGAAGCAAAAAATATAACTTTTACGAAATAATATTTTGGAAAATTTATGGGACGCTTCGTGAACTGGAATAAATACAAATACCGTTAATAAAATTATAAAAGAAAAAAAAGACACCTGAATCACTCATAGCTACTACATCTACACAGTCCTCTGCTCAAGCAACTGGTAATAAGTTATTAATACCGAAAAAAAGTGAAACACCCAAATTGTCTGCACCTTTAAACTTGACGATTTTGATCTTCAAGCTGTCAAACGAATAGTTTATAATTATAACATTCGATTTGAGACGCTACCATCTCTTAAAGAAATACTGATAACTATAAAGGAGACTTGAATTTTAAAGGAGAAATAACTACTCTTCGCACCGTGTTGATAAAAATTAGGATTTCCGTTCCGGAATACTAAAGATAATAGGACCATCATAATAGAAGAATTTGATATAAGATATCAAAGAATCAGATATGGGCGTGAAATACGGAAAATGCGAGAAGCTGGCATAAACATTATTTATATGGATGAATCCTATATTCATTCTAGTCATATAAGCAGCAAATCTTGGTCAAACATTTCTAAAATGGCTACAGAAAACCTATGTCCAAAGGCGACCGCCTGTACCTGCAAAAGGCAAATCTGGATTGGTCGAATGCGCCCTATTAATAGTTGAATCGTCAAAGAAAACAGGATTATTACAGTGCGATGAATGGCGAAAATTATGAAAAATGCGTACATACACAATTGATACCTAACCTGCAAAGCAATTCTGTATTAATCATTGACAATGCTCCGTACATACACACAATACACGATAGAGTTAGGCGCTTTATTGGCTATAATAAAGCGCCTAACTCTATTTTTTTTTTAAAACGAGAAATGTTTGATTGGGTACTTGAACACATTCCTTTTGATAAAAAATTATTAAAACCTGAGTTATATGATATTATAAAAAAATACAAAAGTCAATACACAGAATATACGATTGATGAAATTTTAAAAGAACACAACGTAGAAGTTTTGCGATTACTGCGGTACTATCCTGATTTAAGTCCAATAGAGAATATATGGGCCCGAATAAAAAACTAAGTGGGCACTAAAAATGTTATTAACTCTATGCCTCAAATAAAAAAATTGACTTGGAGAAAGTCTCACTAATTGTCCCAGATAACTGGAAATAAGTTTGCGATCGTGCGATAGATTTTGAAAGCAAAATATTAGAAGAAGAAGGTTTAATTGACAACCACATTAAACATGTCAAAAGCTGAAAGTGACAGTGATGTGGAGTTCATGGAAAGAATACGACCATTGTAAATAAAGATTAATTTGGTGTACAGTGGAGGAAGAAGAAGAAAAAGAAATGAGAACTTGAAATTAATGATTTTTCATTTTACTTGTTTTCTATTATTACTTCTAGCTTTATATTTATTTCTCTTTTTTTTTTCATTGATTGTGAATAGTTACCAAAAGAATACTAAATGAACCTAATTACTAATTTCTATATATAACAATAATTAAGAATATTAAAAAAGTAATAATTGTCCATTTTTATATCTATGAAATACTACTTTTTAAATTTATAATATACCTAATAAAAATATACAAATTATAATTTAACTGTGTATTTTTATTATAAAATCTAAACTTTGTCATGTTGACGATACCGCGTCTAATAAATATATTTTATTCTCCCTAAATATTGACACTAACATAATAAGTGTATTACATTTTAAATTATTAGAAACTTGCATGATTGGCATAAAGCTGATTTTGTTTTAATAAAAAATTATATAATTTTTATTAAAATAGAATTTTTTTTCAGAGTACAATTATATTTCTACAATTTAAACCAACTGAATTTAGCAATAGAGTTGTTTCTACAATATTTTGATTATCATTTATGACTTTCGTTTTTTTAAAATTATTTCATCTGATCACTTCAGCAAACCTGCGCGTCCGATGTTAACCGACCTCAATTATTTTTCTGATTTATCTGTAGTTAAATCTGTAAGGTCGGGAAAAAATTTTTACGTATTTCATGTACAAATTCAAGATAAAGTTTCTTCATATTTTATTTACATTTAATTATAATATTTATATGCCATTTTGTTCCACAACTTGTTGCCATTTGATAGGTAGTGACATTATCCCATTGCTGAAAAAATGTTGGCACTTCTGATCAAAAAACTTCAACAAGTAGTTTTGACAATCGTCTCTTAATGTTAACCTGACACTACCTAAATAATTCTGAAGAGACCGAAACAGGTGAAAATATAGGGCGCATGGTTAGGGCTATGTGTAGATGCATTAACATTTCCCGATCAAACTCTCAATATTTTCTGAGTAGCTGGAGATGTTTGTGGTCTGGGTTATCATCTTGAATAATCACATCCTTTCTGTTGATCAATTCTGGCCGTTTTTTCTCTACTTCTTGAGTCTCATCAGCTGTTGGCAGTAAAGATCCGAATTGATGGTTTTGCCCGGCGGTAAAAGCTCATAATGAATAATGCCCTTCCTATCCCACCATATACGTATTATCAAATTATTGCGAGTCAATCAGGGTTTCGCTATAGTGTGTGGAGCTAACTTGCCTTTTGTCCATGATCTTTTTCGCACCTTTTTATCGTAGGTAATGCATTTTCCCCATAACACTTTTTCTCCGACCTAATACGGCGTCGTTCTTCGTATATATCATGTACATTATGTATATATTATACGCAAATTATATATAAGTATTATGTTCATCAAAATATGTTAATTTTAAATGAATCATCTTATTTTATTATATAGCAAATTAAAAAGTTTTATATTACTATATCCTATATACACTTTAGAAATTATCAAATTTTTTCATATAAATTTTACCGACATTCTGAAATTAAAGGTTCGTATTAATTTTAATCTTAGGTGATTATTTTATTAAACTTTATTACGAAAAATAATTAGGAAAGCGGTAAACCCTGTAGGCCAACCTTGAAACTTCCCGCTATTTTCGAATTCGAAATATTAAAATATACAGGATTCGACTCACTTTTTTGAGCTAAAAGTTTTGAGAATGCGAATTTGATTGGATGCAGATTTTTAGATTTTTTTAAGAGAAGTTTTTGAAGTTATACTTCTTTTGGCACGTTTGGATGAGAGTGAATTTGTGAGCTGCGCGCGCACAAACGACAAACGAATTACATAGTACTTATATTCATAACCCAGTTCTTGCAAAATATAGTATTCATATGAATAATCAATTTTGAGTATTAATTTTCTATAATTATTATTTTTTGTTCAATTTATTATATATATAAACATTATTTGTAAACTTTTAACATTGTGTTGTGAAAAATTGTGAAAATTTGAAGTGTTTTTAAATATTAGAGGTTAACCATGTAAGTATAATATATAGATATATTTCTAACGAACTTATTATTTTTCTAACAAATAATTGAATAATAAGTACACACACTCTTTTTTTAAATGTATTTGACTCATTCACATAATGAATAATGATTATATATTTGTACTGTATTGTTATATTGTTACGTTAATAAAACATTTTCAATTAAACAAAATCGTTTTGATTGATTTTAATATTTATTGTCGATTACTACTGCATTTGAGTTATTTTAAATATTATTCATACGCCAAAGAAGTATAACTTCTAACGCGTGTACATAAGTACACACACTCTTTTTTTTGTGTTTGATATCTCTTCAACAAATTAATTGATTTTGACTGAACTAGCGACAATCAACACAGGTTTTTAAGTTCTACAAAAGAATTCAGAACATGCATTTAATTAGGTACAAAATTTTGGAATATTTTGAAAAAAATCACTTTTTGCGATTTTTTCGTTCACGATATTTCACAAGCAAATCAATCGATTTTGACCGGCCCAGTGGTGATCGACGCGGGTTTTTATACTCTATGAAAGTACTCAGAACATGTTTTTATTTAAGTACAAAATTTCCGAACATTTTGAAAAAAATCACTTTTTGCGATTTTTTTCGTTCACAATATCTCGCGAACAAATCAACTGATTTTAACCGCCCCGACAGCAATCGACGTGGTTTTTTAATATTAAGACCAAAAAAAATCACATTCATTTCTTGAAATCTATCGATCCGAATTGAATCGAATTTTCTGGTAATCTCAGTTTGATGGAACTCTTTATAATGCCAAAGTTTGGTTTCAATCGGTCAAGCCGTTCAAAAGTTATAAGAGGTTTACATACATCCGCACGCACGTACGCACCCACCACGCACGCACGCACGCACGCACGCACCCACGCACCCACAATACATTCTCTGAATGACAACATTGAAATAAGGAATTAAGTCTAAAACAATTTAAAAATTTCCAATAAACTTACATTGTGTTCTCCGCAAAAAGCAATAAATTTATTATTATTACTTATTTTATACAAAATATCATCCATTATTTTTTTCAGACTTCATATGATGAACTTGTATTCTGTATATGTTTTATACAATAAACCGCGGTAGTTCTATGCAGATCACTTCAATAATTTACTCAATACAAGTGTTCACAATATCGGGATGTTCTTTATAGGTATTTCATATCATTTTAAACTGTTATTAGTGTTATGGACTGTCGCGCTCTTAGTAATAATTTGTAAATAAATGTATTATTTTGATTTATAAAAACGAACTTAGGTTAACAATTCTTTTTTATTTTATTGTATTTTGTGTGTGTTTTAATTAAACAATTTGAATAGTTGTCTATTACCCGGGTAGGAATTAGTTTTTAGGTATCTTTCATTGTATAATATTCGTCTATTTTGCCAGTTTGCATATATTTATTGTGTTTTTTAGTGGATTTTTTTTTTCTTGTTTATTTGTGTTTTGTCGCGTTTAATTACGAAATCATTGTGATGCGTATATGAGTTGCATATTAAATTGTGCCTTAATTTGGGAGGCAATGAGAAGCCGAGAACCGGGGTGGTTTGTACGGTATGACCGCGAATCGGTGTATCGCGCTATACGTGAAATATGCGAAGTGCATAGCCACGCCCTCTCGATTATAATGTATTCAGCTCATTTGTGCAGACGGATGCGCCATCTATCAATTGCAGCGGAATCGGTACATCTGTCGCAGTTGTACTCCGGCCGCCACTTGTGAAGCTCGTGCCGCAATGAACAAGTCTGAACATCGAAACGCTGTCCATCATTTTGCCCACACACCACAAGAATCCGTACTCCGAGGCGTCTGTGAAGAAAATCCGAAGTGTAGGCTTACGCGGCGGTACTGGAATCGCCGTCACAGAGAGCTGCCATGTATAGCTTTTTCTCTGCCTAACTGACTTGCTACCTGGTTCATACTGAAGTTAAACATGAACTGGTGACTTCTAAGCCATTGTTCTGTTATATATAATATGTCAATTTCATTATAATTTACGAATAATTCAATTTCTAGTTCCTTACTTGACATTCCCTGTACATTTCGATGCATCAGATTAAGTGTACATTTTTTATTATTAGCTTGTTTTTCTCAGTCATTATGGGTTGTTTCTCATATGCTAGTACAAGATTATTATTATTTTAATTTGTTTTCGACTCATTACGATTTTCAAATAATGTAGAAAAATTTGCAAGAGGTCTAATACAGTAATTTAAATTATTACCGTTGTCAAATGCTTCAATAGAACATAATAGCTTGTCCGTGGAACTGGACATGTTAATATGTAATATAGTGCTCGATATTAATATGTATAAGCTACTAATGAGAATATAAAAAATTAACCATTTCATGTAAAATTGTTTGAAAAAGACGATTTCAAAATTTAAATCGAAATTTCTTTGAAACTTAGTGAAGAGATGCAATTATTTTTAGACTAGTAGAAAAAAATCCTTGTCGAGGGCAAGTGTTTTTTAACATTTATAATTTCTTCTACACAAATAAATAAAATTACAAAGTAAAATATGCGTTGTTCATTTCACGTCACAGCCTAACGTTAGATAGCAGAGGGCGGGTGTTTCAAAGCCCTCAATTCGGTTGAAGCGGTCGATACGTTCGACGATTTTTCTGTCTTGTTCTGACGCTTATGTTTGTGTCGCTTTGGTTAACTTGTTCTAAAATAGAAGGAGACTATGAATATTTCCGAAAAGATGCTTGTTCAAGTTCATGCTGTATATACAATTGTCTTTTAGCCACAAACAAATTAGTTTCTTTAATAATATAGTATTCTACAATAAAATTGAATAAATGGCTATCTCCAGGATTCGAGCTATCTCTCTGACAAATTGCATCAAATCGATCCGTGTTTTAGTTATGTAAATTAACCAACACACAGACACCGAATACACTTCGTACTCTTTAGAGCCTTGGCCCACAGCTCCTCCCTCTCAAACAGATTTACGTTAGGAGTGGCCATCGCGTCGCGGCTGCCGCGGTCTCCCGCACCGCTTGTAGTGCGTCTCCAGTCATACCCTGTTTTCTTCCAATCTCGTTTCATTCTTAAAAAAGGAAATGCGTCTGGCATATTTTTAGTTGGTGTCGACACTGAAAATAAGTAATTATTTAAATATTTTAATATTTTTGGAGGCGGTTTTTATTTATTTTTTTTTTTTTGAAAAGTTAAGGTAACACGCAATTATATTACGTAAGTTAAAATAATTAAAATTGGCAATTAAAATTTGAGTGAACTTATAACAAATTACTTTAAAACATACAAATTATTATAATTTGCAATGTGATAATTCATAATACACATTAGACTACAAATTAAATGACAATTAAAAATATAAGTAATTAACTTGAATAATTAAATAATAAATAAAAATTTGATTTATTTCGTAATATAATTTTTTTCAGCACTACAACATTGAATAATTCAGTATGAAAAACGAAAAAAATATCCAGTCGCAATAACAACGATATAAATCATGAAGGATTCTCAACGGACATAGTCTATTCTAGACTATAATCTTACTGTCCCTCGCATAGTCGCAATTAAGTCTACCACATATTCGAAAAAAATTAGAAATAAATTATATTGAGTGAAAAAATTAACAATAAAAGTTCGTCTGTAACTTATTTTTTAACAACTTAGTGTTATTGCAAAATACATTACATAGAGACAGTCCCTTATAACCATATTATACCTATATTTTCACTACTCCCTTTAAAAAAAATATTTGAATGTAAAGTAAATAAATAATCAACAAAATTATTAAATTATTATTTAATTAAAGCACATTAGCCCTATGATTCGTCAGCGTTTATTCAAAATTAAAAAAAAAAATATATTTTTTTAATAGATTATTTCCTATGAATTCATGAAATTACGTTTCTGTACGCTTGAAGTCACAGCCGGCTCGGTTCGAACTTCATCGGTTAAGTTACGCATCCGTAACACCTCCCACTTTACGGTATTTCTCTCAAGTAGGGGCGACGGCTTCTAAGAACTCGATTCTTATCGGTTTCCCTTTCATAAAATATTTAATATGCATAATTCATAAATAAATAAATTATTGCTTTTTAGTATACAGACACTTAAAATTATTTTTAATTTTCAATAATTATTGTAAATAATATCCAGCCTTCTTACATTAGTAACGTAAGCCCTATATAAAAAACACTTCAAATAACTCGAAAGCAACCGAGTTATTTAGACGACCAAATTCAGAATGTTCGCAATCGTTGTAATCAATGTGAAATGTTGAGTCTTCCATATTCAGTTGTATTATAGCGTTATGGCGACGCCTCGGCCCGCGAGCCTGCCGGTCGCAAGCCGCGGGCGAGCGGGGGAATAACTCGGTATATCGCGAATTTCATTTCGACAACGAAATGACTCAATTGTAATTCGTGTAACATAATTTCACCTTTAACGTGAACTTTTAGGTGTTATATTCGGTTGCGGATTCTTGTGTTATACATCATTATGTAAATAATAATGCGTTTCGATCAGCGGAGATTTCCGATTATACCCGAATAAAAAACGGTATTACATATAGCATCATTCCCGTGTCGAATTAAGTATAGAAGTATAGGGCGGCGTACAAACAAAAATTAAATTACAATGTCCAATGGCTGTCTTTATTCCTTGCTATGCTCACGTATTTAACTTAGTGTTATCTCGATCTTTAGAAAATATTCCAAAGTTAAAACAATTTTTCGGCCACATCAATTGCATAATAAATTTTTTTAATAAATCTACTAAACGTTCGGGTCTTTTAAAATTAACGTCAGATCGTCGCAGGGCCGGTCCTAGGGCGGTGCGAGCGGTGCGACCGCACCGGGCGCCATCAAGAGGGGGGCGCCAAAATGAACCAAAACGTGAGACAAAAGACGCTCGACCTAGCGCGCGAGTCGCGCGACACACGTACGAAAAAATTGCCTTCGGAGAGGGCTGCGGGGTGACATTTCGTCCGTCACTTGTTTCACTACGCAGGCATTGTCTATTCAATTGTCAAGTCGTTCATCAAACGCCCGCGAGTGTATGTGTATACCTACAGTGTGGTTAACGGCTAAAAGTACGTACTTAGATTATTATAGAAACATTCGAAATAAAAACAGAAGTAAGTATTGTATAGATAAGTTCTTTTCTAGTGTATTTCGATAATTTCAATATGCATTCTTTAAATTTAAGATCTTAAAGTTGGATTTTTTAGTAGATTTCATACAAATCTAACTATTGCATTGGTCCTCATGACGGAATTTAGGTACGAAAAATATAAATAAACGAAAATCGTTCATTAAAATATAATTAAGAATAGCACTTCAATTTCAAAGTTATAAAATGAAATCTACTCCCATTTCAGCTGCCGAATGGCCTTTTTTTATATAACATTCTCACTAAAATTATTTTTTCAGATAAAAAACATGTCACCGCCTTCAAAAAAATTATCTGGTGCACAAAACTTAAAAAGAAAACGGATAAAGCAAGTCGAAACTGAAAATCTGCAAATCTGCTATCAACATTTTGAGAGTGGAAAAGTTACCTGATACTTTGTCACCAGAACGTCAATATCAACAAGCAATAGAGGACCCTTGATAAAAGCTCTGATCATGAAGATATAGAGCAGAATATTCAAGAAGATTTAGCTATTCCTGGAACCTCGTCCGCATCTCAAAATATTACAGAAGAAGTATTAGAGAAATCATTACCATCATCTTTTAAAGAGAAAAAAATAGATGATATTTCAGAATGGTCGATTATAATTGACTCTGCAACAAAAAATGAAATCCTTATTCGAGGCCCTGTAAGTAATGAAATGAACAACGAAAATTACCCAAAGAATCGTGACGGGCGTCATTTTTCAAATTCGCATTTTCATAAAGTAATGCCAAATGGGGAGATTTTTAAAAGAAGATGGCTCGTGTAGTTTAAATCAGCAGACAAAGTATATTATTTTTGCTGTCGTTTACTCAACACAAACCCCAATACGAATTTGGGAAAAGAAGGATTTGACGACTGGAGGCACTTATCAACGCGTCTCAAAACACACGAAACATCCCCAGATCACCGACGTGCTATGAACAGTTGGATAGAAGCCTCGATTAGGTTGAAAAACTTCTGTGGAATAGACAAACAATTACAAAAACAGATTGAAGATGAGAAATCGAGATGGGTTGCTATCCTCGAACGAATGATGTCGATAGTGTTCTTCTTAGCAGGCAATAATTTGGCATTTAGAGGGAGTTCTGAAACATTATATACCCCCAATAATGGCAACTTTTTGGGCTTGGTGCAATTATTAGGAAAATTTGACAATGTTATGATGGAGCACCTCCGCCGTGTTGTAAATAAAGAGACTAATGTCCACTATTTCAGCAAACGCATTCAAAACGAATTAATTTCCTTACTTGGAAGTGAAGTTCGAAACAATATTATGAATATGGTAAAGTCAGCTAAATACTTTTCCATTATTATGGACTGTACTCCTGATGTAAGCCACGTTGATCAAATGTCACTAACATTCCGGTTCGTTGACGTAAATGAAGAAGAAGTCGAAGTGCGAGAGTGTTTTGTCGCTTACAAGCCAATATGTGACTCTTCCGGCGACGGAATCACTGGCCTTTTTCTTGATACGATTGTACAAGAATTTGATTTAGACATGAACGATTGTAGAGGTCAAGGATACGATAACGGAGCGAATATGGTAGGAGTGAACAAAGGTGTGCAATCTGGAATTTTAAACTTATATCCTCGGGCATTTTTTAATCCATGTGGCTGCCACAGCTTGAATTTGGTGATAGCAGATGCAGCTAAAAGTTCCGTCAAATCTATTTCTTTATTTGGATTTCTCCAAAGACTGTTTGTTTTATTTTCTGGATTAACTAAGCGATGGGAAGTGATATCCAAGCACATAGAAGGATTATCGTTAAAAAAAGCTTGCGAAACTCGCTGGGAGAGTAGAGTTTCTAGTCTTGCCGCTGTTCGCTTTAACTACACTTCAGTCCGTGATGCCCTTCAAAATCTTCACAAAGAAACTAACGACTCAGTTGCGGCATCAGAGGCATTGTCGCTAATTCAGAATATGGAGCAATTTGAGTTCATAGTTACGATCGTGGCTTGGTATGATATATTGTTTCAAGTAAACATTGTAAGTAAAGCTATGCAATCTGAAATGATGGATTTACCAAACGCATCACAATTACTGAAAAACTGTTCGGAATTCGTGAAACAGTACCGTCGTAGCTTTTAGCGTCGTAGCGTCGTCAACTATAATCACAGCTAAGGAAATAGCATCTCTAGCCGAAATAAATCCAGTTTTTAAGGCAGTTCGATCTCGAAGAAAGAAACGGTTATTTGAATACGAAGCTGTAGATGAAACACCAACTGACCCGTAGGAATTATATAAAATGAACGTTTTTTACCCGATGATAGATACTATTGGGAATACATTGGTTACACGTTTTCAACAACTGTCAAAATTCAATGATACATGGTCTTTTTTATACAACATAAAAGATATTCCAGAAAGATCCATGTTGGAAAAAGCCAGTGCTGATGTACAAATCACTTTAATCGATGGAGAAAAATGTGACATATCTGGACAAGAATTGGTTGAAGAAATTGTGAGCCTAAAGCCATTATTAAATGATCTTCAATCAAGAGAGCCAATAAAAGTTCTTCAACTTATAAAAAAAAAAAATGATTGGCAAGATATTTTCCCGAATGTATGGACATCGCTTCGTATCTTACTAACTGTACCTGTAACTGTTGCCAAAGGCGAACGAAGTTTCAGTAAATTGAAACTTATTAAGACCTACCTACGGTCTACTATGTGTCAGGAAAGACTGTCCGATCTCGGAATTTTGTCTAGAGAAAATGTCATTGCCGAAAAGTTAAATTACTCCGACTTGATAAAAAAATTTGCAAGTGCTAAAGCTAGAAAAGTGGCTATATAGGCTGTTTTTTTCTATTTTTGCTAAATTCTCATTAGATTTGATTAATGTTTGAACAGAATAAATAAAAGTTGACAATCATTAAAATTATTTTTCAGTTGTCCACCACATCACATTTATATAGGTATTCGCATAAACTGGTTAAACGAACTTTTCTACGATCTCACATTTTTGACGGAAGAATAATCTGCTTTTTCTGGTGGATAATAAAGCAACTACTTAAACATTTTTTTTATTTAGATGGGCGCCATTTTTAGTTCTTGCACCAGTTAAAAAATATTAATAGGACCGGCACTGGATCGTCGTTTGCCTGGTGTCGCAGAAACTCGATGGCAGTATCATTCTCGTATTATTAATGTCATTTGTAACTGTAGATCCGACTTAATACAAACATTTAATATAATTATAGAAAATCCGATGGATTGGGATTCTGAATCAATTGCCATATCAGAAAGTTTGTTAATAACATTAGAAGATGGGGAATTTTGCTTTTTTTTTTTGCATACTTTAGCTGAATTATTTGCAAGAACAGATATTACTTTCGCTTTATTACAAAATAAACAGAGTGATATAGACGTCGTTATTCGCGAAGTTCGATCGCTATTAAATTGGTTTGAGAGTAATTTCATTTATAAGTTTGACGAAATTTACGACAGTGTTACTGATATAAGTGAGCCTCCACGAAGACGCCGACGTCTATTTAGCTCAGAATCAGACTTAAAACGCGAGTATAAACGTATTTTCATCGAAATTGTAGATAATGTTAAAAATCAAATTCAAACCAGATATAGTTCACTAAGCAATTTGTCGTTTTTAGATTTAAGTAAGTCGAAATATGATTTATTCGAACGTTACATTTCCTGAGGATAAACTAAATAATTTAAATTTATTATTTCCTCGAATTTTTGACATAAATGCATTAAAATGAGTTAAAAGTATTATATTCGTCTCCCTCGCTTAAAGGATTAGATGTACGAGTTATTTGTGCATTTACAAAAAGATATCTTAAAAGATACATTTCCTCAAATTTTAAGCTTAAGTAATATCTGTTTAACCCTTCCGATAACAATTGCGGCCGCGGAACGATCTTTTTCGCCTCTCAATCGCATTCATACGTACCTCAGGAATAGCCAGACAGAACAAAGGCTTTCAGATCTCGCGTTGTTATCTATAGAAAAACATTTACTGTTGCAAATCAAAAGTAAGCCAAATTTTTATGACTTGGTATTAGCTCATTTTCTCAAGAAAAGTCGTAGATTACCACTAGAATTTAAATAGCTTTTTATCTCATTTAATTCATTTATCCACTGCGCTGCTATAAATTCGACTAAAGGAAACTACTTCATTAACTTTTTCAAAGCTGCTTTTATGCATGCTCGAAGTCTTCCGTTTGTATTCTATCGTTGACTTCAAGTATGCCAAAAGTGGCGAATGAAATATCTCCGCGTTATACCAGAGGGCGTTACAGAGCTCGGTAAGTAATAGTTATATTTTAATTAATAATGTTTAATGTTGACAATTTTTTAAGGTTCGGCTTCCCTTTATATTTTTCTCACCCCTCGCCACTGCTCTCAAGTATTAAGTGTGTCGCCTTAACATTTTTTTCTATTATATTATCAAGTGAAGTCTCTAGCACACAAGTATTTTAAGTGCCCTTCCGGCTAAACGGCGGCTGCTTTGCGATTCCATCGCCTTCGTATCGCTGCAGTGTATTCGTGTACCTATTTATAATGCCACTTTAAAGATCGAGTTAAAACTCCGAAAAAAACACGTTTCGTATTATAGCAAATTGTATTTATTTTTCTTGTGCTTAAGAAACAGGACCTGTTTTGGAAGTAGATGGTATCAAATTTTCCTATTATCTGGACAAAATAGGATTTGCCTGTGATGTGGATATAATAAGATTTGTTTGTGACATGGATGGTATAAGATTTGTCTGTGATGTGGATGGAATAAGATTCGTCTGTGATGTGGATGGAATAAGATTTTTTTGTGATGTGGATGGAATACGATGAACATCTGATGGATTGGAGCAGTGATGTTCTAAGAATAAAGGGGGCTCGACATGTGGACGGGCTGTTATTTGTTCAGCACAGGTATATGTGCAACGGAATGAGATATAGATGCAGTAGTATGTGTTTGTGAAACGTCATAAATACATATGATCATTACTGATATGTGTTTGTGAAACTTCATAAATAGTGTCATTATTAACAGAAATAATATTGACAAGGTGTTGAGTGTCAAAATTTTCACAGCACATGTCAAAGAATTATCAACCAGAGATTCTGAAAAAAATGGAAATAAATTGAATTATAATACAACTGTTCAAATACTTATAAGGAACAATAACTAACCTAACTGGCACATTACTTCATAGTCAAATGCTTATGCCGTGGGTAATACAAAACATGACTATAGCTAAAATATTTTCTATCTTAAACAAAATTCAATATGATTTGTGGACAAACCTACAGAGAGGGCGGCTCTAGATTGTTATACAATACTGGAAGTGAGTTTTTACTATTGCTACCTCTTATCCATTAACTAATATTCATTTGGAATTTCGGAAATGACTATAAATTATAATTATGAAAATGTTTTTAAAATACCTATTTTAGCTATTTGTAACTTGTATAGTTATCAGAATAAAATTAAATGACAGCGTGGATTGTGAGTCCTAATTAATAAACAAACATTTGAATTTAACCAAATACTTTGTTTAGTTCTTAGTGACTATATATATATATATATATATATATATATATATATATATATATTAAATCTAAATAAATGTTACCTAAACTGTATCCGAATAAATTACATACAATAAGTGCAGGTGTCAATTGTGTTACATCTGGATTAATTGTGACATGATTTGTAGGACCTCCACCAGTAGTCATCTATACTAATATAATAAAGCTGAAGAGTTTGTTTGTTTGTTTGTTTGAACGCGCTAATCTCCGAAACTACTGGTGCGATTTGAATAATTCTTTTTTTGTTGGATAGTCCATTTATCGAGGAAGGCTATAGGCTAAATAACATTACGCTATGACCAATAGGAGCAAAGACAGAGCGGTAAATGTGTAAAAACGGGGAAAATTATTCATTTTGAAGGCTTTCTTTGCGTGCGCTGCGAAAACGGTTCAAGATACACAAAAATATGTATGAAAGAATTATTCCTCTATACATGATCTAAAAAAGTCCGCGACGGCATATGTCTATCTTTAAGGTTTAGTCACAATGACCGTTTTATGGTACCAAATTTGGTCGAAATAATTTGTTTAAGTTGTATCAACATAATAATATTAATCTTTATTCAAATATAAATATAAATATGTTGTTGGTTAAGAGTACTTCATTGTGAATAAAATTGTCTTTGAC
This sequence comes from Eumeta japonica, assembly GCA_005406025.1. NCBI lineage: Eukaryota > Metazoa > Arthropoda > Insecta > Lepidoptera > Psychidae > Eumeta > Eumeta japonica. The sequence goes on from BGZK01000750.1 coordinate 235,713, forward strand.
ATAGCTTAATTTCAACAAAAACTTTAAAGATTACAATGATAAATAACTCCGAAACAAAACCAACTCGCTCTCTGCGCTCACTGCGCTGGCGGGCGGCGGGAGAGAGGCGGTGCTGGCAAGCCGGGAGGGGGTGCAGCTCTACGAGATACCATGCCGCGCGGCTCACTCGCGCGGTCGGCTCCCTACTGAACGGTTGAATACAGCGCTAATTTGTTTATGCGATATAATTATCATCGTAATATTACTTTTTAAACACAGTTTCATTTTGAGGTTGTTTTCTATATAGTAGGTACTTTATTTGTTTTAGGATAGTATTTAGTGACACAATAATAACACTTTTTTGTTTTCATGTAGATTATTAATTAATAAGTATGTGTTTTTTAAAAGTATAGTATCGTTTGTTTTAAAAATAGTATTCAGTTTCTAATATTTTTGTGGTACATAATACCTGTAGGTACCTAAATAGGTATCGCCTACTTAATTATTCTTATTAGATTAGGGTTTAGTTTAACGTATTTAGTTTCTATTTTTTTTCGCTTTAGGTAAAACCTGTAAATAGGTGTGGTCTACCTATTTATTCTCATTAGATTAGGGTTAAGTTTAAGTATAAAGTTTGTTAACTTATTTTCATTTTACGGATTTTCTTTTGACATAATCGTTAAAAATAAAACAATTAGGTTCCTAATTATTAATCTTACGTTTCTTTTTTACGAGTTACGCTTTAGTTAAGTTTTCATTTTCTACGTTCTTTCTTCATCACTATAATGCCGAGAAAAGAACTCAGCTTTCTCGGCAGACTGCTACTGCAAAGCGGCTGCGAGTTTTGCGCAGCAATGAAACTGAGGATGAAAATATGCACAGGTTGGCTACACAACGAGCAATTACTGAACAAAACCGTGCAGGGAATCAAGCGTTGAACGTTCGCAGCGTTTAGCGTCACAAAATTTCCGAACTTTGGCGAACCGGCAACGGGAATCGAGTGCTGATCGTTCTCAACGTTTGGCCTCACAGAATGCCCGAACTTTGGCTAACCGCGATCGGGAATCCAGTGCTGAACGTTCTCAACGTTTGGCCTCACAGAATTCCCGAACTTTGGCTAACCGTGATCGGGAATCAAGCGCTGAACGATCCCAACGATTAACACAGCAAAATGCCCGATCAACTAGGAATAGAACTCGCAGACAACATAATTTATTAAATGCTGCTTTTGCTTATGATTGTACCGTTGACTATTCTGAGCTAAATGATATTGATATTGGCAGAATGGATAAAATATGCAACTTATGCCAAGCAAAAAATGGGCAGCTGAAACTCCTGGATTGTGTTGTAGTGGTGGCAAAGTAAATATACCTATAATTCCGGAACCAACATCCGTTTTAAAGGAACTGATATCAGGCTCACATCCATCATCTAAGCATTTCTTAAATCACTCAAGACAATATAATACATTATTTCAGATGACTTCATTTGGTGCCAAAGAAATTCGTGAGGGAAACTTTATGCCCACTTTTAAAGTCCAAGGGCAAGTTTATCATTTAATCGGTGACTTACTTCCAGCTGTAGGGCACAACCCGAATTCCTACAAATATATTTTGTTTCCCATGCAGATCAGGTATCCTTGCGCTCAAATTTAAACCCAAGCTTGCAAATCGATCTTATCGACGTTCTCCAAACATATCTTCATGATCATAATACGTATATTCAAAGTTTTAAGTACAATCTAGAAAATAGACCACCGAATGATTTAAAACTTATCATTCATGCTGATGTAAAACCTCCTAATGAGCATAGAGGTCGGTATAATGCGCCGGTAGTAGATGAAGTAGCTGTTCTTATGATAGATGAAGACAAAGGTCCCCGTGATATTGTATTGACTGCGAGAGATGGTCGACTTCAACGAGTTTCTGAAATTCATAGATCTTATGACCCGCTTCAATATCCCTTACTGTTTCCCTTGGAAACGACGGATACTATTAATATTCCACAGCAGAATACTACGGCTACATCTAAAACTGTTTCATGTATGCAGTTTTATGCATTTAGATTCATGGTGAGAATAAATGACTTTAACAGTATACATTATTTTAAAGGATTATTCAACCAATATTGTGTTGATATGGCGGAAAAATGATTTCTGAGAGGCTGAACTTCATCAAAAGAAATCAAAAAATTGAGAGCAGAAGATTACATTCATTTAAGAGATGCCGTCGTAAATGATGGACATTTAAACGCTTCTATTGGCCAGCACGTTATATTGCCGTCGTCATTTACAGGATCCCCAGATTCATGAATGAAAAAGTCAAGATGCCATGACATATGTCAGGAAATTTGAAGACCTGACCTCTTCATTACATTTACATGTAACCCTGAATGGCCAGAAATAAAAGTGAGTTATTGCCCAATCAACATTCTTATGATAGACACGATTTAATTTCTAGGGTATTTCATTTAAAACTCAAAAAATGATAGACCTATTAACGAAGAAACATATTTTGGCCCATCGAAAGCCTTTGTTTACAGTGTAGAATGGCAAAAAGAGGTTTACCTCACGCCCATATTTTATTGTGGCTGGCTAACAAAGTTCAACCAGATTCTATAGATGCAATAATATCGGCTGAAATACCTGACATACAACAAGATCCGATTCTTCATAATATTGTCATAAAATATGATACATGGTCCTTGGGATTTCATAATCCTGCATCACCATGTATGAAAGAAAACGTTTGTTCTAAAAGTACCCGAGGCATTTTATTTCGGAAACACAAACCGGGGATGACGGTTATCCAACCTACAGACGCAGGTCTCCAGATAATGGTGGATTCACAGCTATAATTCGTGTAAAGGTACAGAAATGAGCGTGGATAATCGTTGGGTGGTTCCCTATAATCCACTGCTGTCACGCATTTTCAATGCACACATTAACGTAGAGTTTTGTCAATCGGTCAAAGCTATTAAATACATCTGTAAGTATATTCATAAAGGTTCTGATCAAGCCACATTTTCGTTACAAAGTAATAACGACGAAGTAGAAAATATCTAAATGGTCGCTATATAAGTTCCTCGGAGGCGTTTTGGAGAATTTTTCAATTTTCGATTCATGAACGTTTTCCGGCAGTAGTTCATTTAGCCGTTCATTTGGAAAATGGACAAAGAGTATATTTTATAATAATGAAAATCTCCAAGATCGTGTGAACAATCCTTCATCAACGACACTTACAGCGTTCTTTGATCTCTGCAAAAGCGACGATTTTGCAAAACCCTTTATATCACGAAGCTCCCCAGTATTACGTTTGGCAAAGAAATTCATTTTCTAGAAGAAGACGCGGGCAAGATGTTGAGGGATATCCCGGTGTAAAAGACACAACTTTAGGTGTTTATAACATTCATCCAACTCAAACTGAATGTTTTATTTAAGAATGTTACTGCAATATGTTCGCGGTCCAATGTCATTTCAACATCTACGAACCGTGAATGGTGTTATTTTCCAAACGTACCAAGGCGCTTGCAAGGAATTAGGTTTACTGGAGGGAGATGAACATTGGCAAAATACCATGTCCGATGCAATTATATCCGAGCCAGCTACAAAATTAAGAGAATTATTTACCACTATCCTTATATTTTGCCAACCATCTGACCCCTTAGAGTTATGGAATAAATTTCGTGATGCTCTATGTGAAGATATATTAAACAGAATGCGTAATGAGAATCAGGATATGACATTAGCATATAATGATGATATATACAATGATGGACTAATCATAATTGAAGATAAAATTCATGAGATTTCAGATAAATCCCTAACGACTTTGGGCTTCCAGCAAAAGAAATAATTCGCTTCTGGACCCGTTAGAAGTAGCGTTGCGAAACCATATAATTTAAATGATTTAAATGAATATATCACAAAAATGAACCAAGATTAGTAAATGACCAGGTGACAATATAATTGATGAAAAGTGAGTTTTAATGAATAAAAATTTTCTTTTTGATGCCCCACCGGCAAGACGTTTATTACTAATCTTATATTGGCAAAAGTAAGGTCTCTAAAAAGCAGTAGCGTCGTCAGGTATTGCTGCAACTTTATTAGCAGGTGGACGCACAGCTCATTCCACTTTTAAACTGCCCCTAACTGTGTCTTTAGAGAAAGATAGCGTGTGCTCTATACGCAAAATGGACCTTTGGGAAAAGTTTTACAAGACGTCAGTCTAATAATCTGGGACGAATGTACCATGATACATAGATCACGTAGAAGCTCTAGACAGAACTCTGAGATATTAGAAACTGTGATAAAATCATGGGTGGGATTACGGTTATGTTTGCTGGGACTTTCGCCAAACCTACCGGTAATAGTAGGGGAACCAGAGCAGACATTGTGAAGGCTTGCCTTAAAAGTTCTCCATTATGGAAATTTGTAAATATTTTAAAATTATCTACAAATATGAGAGCACATTTGGGGAGTATAACTTTCCCGTCAAAATTACTTTCTGTAGGAGACGGGAAAATACCTCATTCTAATAATAAAATTGAAATTGATTGCGATTTAGGAGTAAAAGTGGGTAACATCGAGGAATTAATAACTAAGGTATACCCCATCAGCCAAATAGAAAACATGGACCACCAATGGATGTGTCAGAGCAATATTGGCGGCAAGAAATAGTAACGTTGATCGAAATAAATGATATAATTTTAAGTAAACTCCCGGAGATATTATAAAATAACATCCATTGATACCGTGATGGATCAAGAAGATGTAGTTAATTACCCACAGGTAGTTCGGTCAATTCCTTGAACCCAAGCGGCCTTCCCACATTCTTTAATTTAAAAATAGGTGCCCCAATCATTTTACTAAGAAATCTCAAACTTATCTAAATTTATGCAACGGGACCCGACTTCAAGTAAAATTTCTGCGCAATAACGTCATCGTTGCAATAGTTTTGACTGGTCCAGCAGTTGGTCAAACAGTCCTCATACCCCATCCCAATGATACCCAACGACTTACCTTTCAATTTTAAAAGAATACAATTTCCGATTAAATTATCCTTCGCAGTCACAGGGCAGACATTCAAACACGTGGGATCGATTTACGCCAAGACTGTTTTTCGCACGGCCAGTTAAACGTCGCCTTATCAAGATCATGTTGTGGCGAAAATCAATATTTCTTCTGCCACAAGACAATAAAACAAAAATGTAGTATATGCAGAAGTTCTATAATAATTTAATTTACTTAAAAAATTGTCAGATATAAATAGTTTGGAACTCGAAAAACATAGGTTTTATCCTAAAATTCTGCGGAAACTCGACCATTCCGAAAATCCCCAAGAACGGGAACTATGTGGGAAAACCAAAATCTGCCGGAAGTCACTATTCCACGCGGACGAAGTCGCGGGCAAAAGCTAATTGATAATGCGCTGTTTTCACGAGTCTTCCATGTGTAACTAGGGTATCCAACTTCTTTTTCTATCATGGTAGATATTGAAATGGTGTTAAGTAAATGGTGTCCAGCTCATCTGAAAAAAAAATCCCTCTTTTCTAATTTATTTTGTTTTCGGTTACTCTTTTATTCTTCATATTCTTCGCTTGGAACAATTCTTCAGTGACAGGTTCTGAGTGGTAATGAAGTTCATCACCAAGCTTTCTAATTTCTGATTTTCTGATCTAATGCAGTCCATTTCTTCGCGTTCTTCGCTTGGTGCATCTTTTTAGTTTTACGTTTTTGGGAATTGATAAACGTCATCAGCAATCTATTTCATTGCCTATTTATTAACTTCCTAACCCTCTGGTAATATAACAGTATTTGTGAGTATTATACCAGTCAATGCACAAGGTTTAATGAATAGTAATATTTTACTGTTTTTTTTTTATTATTTTCCAGTGGTGTTCAGTAATAGTAATTTAAAAATTATACTAACATTCAATTTAAGGTATTTATATCACATAATAATGTATGTAATCATTAGTTCTATTCTTTTCTGTTGTTAACAGCGGTATTCTAATGATTATATTACCAGTCCACGTGTCACAGCTCAGTAAGATAGTGCTATATCTTCTAATTTTATCAACTCCTATAAAATTAACAGTTACAAGAGGTTATGATATTAATCAATTTGCATTAAAGAGCTTAATAATCTAATACTAAACTTTGTGGAGTCCTTTAGTAATTACTGTGCAATGTTAACCTAAAGATATGTAGTTTGTTCATTTCGCATTGCTTGGACTTGTGAAAGTATGTTCTATATGTGTGATATATTTTTGAGTTATGTAACAATCCTAAGTACTCATCGTCAATAGGCAATAAATGGGCATGATTATAATAATTAGATTAAAGGCATATATGCGTTTACACACTTTTTTATTTCCTTACATAATCGTATAAAACTATACTACTCCTTAATGTTTGTTCTCAATATTAGCCTAGATTTATGTGGATTATTTACCCATTTTATAGTGGTAGGTACACTCAGTATGTTTATTGCGTTCTATGGTTTATGACAGTATAGAATTTCTATATGAAATTCTAAATATGAAGTGTTAATAAGTAATGAGAAAGGGAGTGTATATGAAAAGCAATAAGTGTGTATGTCTATAATTAAACTAAAGGCATGTCTAATAATACATTTATTCTTTAGTATTTATTATGTAGTATTAACCTAAATCTATCACTACTTAGTATATGACGGTGGATACAGCATTTTAATTGTATTCTATGTATTTACAGATACCCACACAATGTTAATAAGTAATGAGTGTGTGTGATAAGCAATAAATATATAATATGTTTATAATTAAATTAAAGGTGTGCATGACTTTACACACTTTCATACAGCTTAATCATACATATCTATTGCTTAATATTCATTATATGATATTAGCCTAAATCTGTTACTCTTTAGAATATGATGGTGTATTCAGTATTTTTATTGTATTCTATGTACATACATACATACATAAACACAGAACATACATATACATACAAACATATGTATACACACGCATATATATATATATGTACTTACTGTTATAGAGTATTAAAGGATTACATGCATTTACTCCTTAGTTCAGGCCGATCGGGTTCTATATATTAATGATCTATGAAGGAAAGATCTGATCTAGGCAATATCAATTTTCTATAATTATATTTGATGCCCAAGTTCGTATTTAGATGAAGTAAGTGATAAAAAGGGATTGTGAATTTTATCTTTTCGTAATGTTCTTTCTTCCCTCTCTGTGTGATTATTGTTAGCCTTGTAGCTTGTTACTGCTTATAGAATGTGTTTTATTACTCCTATTTCATCGGTTTAAGGGTAGCGGTTCTCTTGGATGATCAATACTTCAATAGAGACAGATCTGTACTCGTATGATATCTGAAATTAGTATAAGCTTTCAATACTAATAAAGTTTAAGGCCAAGTATGCTGTGATCATGGGTACCTTTAAACGAATATTTCTAGAAAACTGTTATACCTAGCAAACTCAAAAAAAAAAATTCTAAGTATACAAAATATGTTCTGAGTTCTACCGTAGGGAAAGCTTAAATACACAGCACGTTCTTTATAATAAAAAATACTAAAGTACGTTCACTTAAAACACTAATACCAATAAATTTCTAACAGGACAAACGATAAAAAAACAAAATTTAAACATTATTAGTAAAATATAATTATACAGGGTTGGCCTTAAGCATTTTTGTTTATAATAAATAGTTTTCTCATTATAAATAAAAAACTAAAATGTCGCTTACGACAAAAAGTTCTGCGTAACTAAATGACAATCCATCTTCCTTACTCTGCCGCTTTAAGTCGATTCTCGCTTCTCACAAAACAGTGTGGGGCGTGACGCGTTGCTGAACGGACTAGTGCTGCATTGTCTCCTGTTTAACTTTACGATATTCTTTTCAAAATCTTATACCTAGAACACTAAAATGGGTAATAAAAAAAATGCAAAAAGAAATTGTGTAAGACAAAAGAGAAATTCCAAATTACAACAAGGCTTCAGATTACAAGAGATTATGAAGTAAGTATGAATCAAATAATTATTTTGCATTTTATCGATTTATATGACAAATTATCGTACAAGCGATTATTTATGAATTTTTATGTGTTTTTATATGAAATGCATTGACATAGAAAGAAATAATATACAATTTCGTATAAAACATATCTTAAAAAGTGAGCACAATACTAAAAGTACGCTATCGATGTGCGTCTATCCAAACAAAGCTCAAAGACATTTGCAAGAATCGAGAACAGACTACGGATACACAGTATATGTAAAAAATGTAAATATGTTGATTTTAATAATGTGAATATAAAATTATTTCAGAATGAAAAGAAGTTGTAACACAACTAGCGTCACTTCGTCTAATTTAGCCAATGGATTAAATCAAAGTTCCAGCTCGTTACTAATGTACGTATTTGTCGAAAAAAGTAAATAAAACAAGATACTTTGCTAAGACATTTTAATATTGAAATTGTTAATTAAGTATACCTACTATTCACAAGTAACTCATATTTTCTTAAGTACATTATACTCAAGTGCTATTGTATTTAAATCTATTTACACACTATTTTTTATTTCTATTATTTTGTGTAACTTATTTTAATTTTTGTTATAGTTGGGAAAATGTAAGTGATACGGAACTTATACAGCGCGAATATTGTACCAATGAACTTGGAAATAAGGAAGAACCACCGTCGAAGTAAGTAATTCATACGATTAATAATGTAAACAATTTACCTGGAGAATTAACATCAATACATATAATTCATCTAAAAAGTCATGAAAAATCAACTATTGGTGTTATTCTGAAGCCATGAATTTGAATGAATGATTTTTTTTATGGTTGTTAAAACAAGCAATAGTTTAAATTTAATTAGTTGAAAAATAAATAGGTTTTGTCATAAACGAATTATGAATTTGTGTTAGAAATATAATATAATTACATGCTTTATTGTCAATAGTACGTACTGATTTAATCATTGCTATTTTAGACGTTCCAGACATAATACAGATCAAGAAAATTTTGACGATTTAATCATAGAACCTGTCAAACAACAAAATTGTAACGATCAAATATCAGGATTTAGGCTAATTGATATAAAGTATTTTTTTGATACTTTGAAAAAAATATCTCAGCATAATCCACAATTCGACTGTGGATTAAAAAATCTTACCTTAGTTGGAGAACAAAGCAAAGGACTAAAATCAAAATTTAAGCTGCATTGCAATATGTGCAATTCAACATTTTTATAAATTCGACTGACGACAAAAACGAGACTTGTTTGGATATAAATTTAGCTGCATTATCAGGTATCACATCTACAGGTATTGGGTATTCACAATTTGAAGAACTTATGCAAAGCATGGGTATTCCAATATTCAGTGCTCCATTTTTCTGTAAGTTACATGACAAAATATGCGATGAATGGGAAGAAGTCGCTGCGCAAGTGATGGAAGAAGCTGCAGCAAAAGAGCGCAAAGCCGCGCTTGATGAAGGTCGAACGAAAAATGGGATTGCCGTCATTGACGTTTATGTTGACGCTTGTTGGTCAATGAGATCCTATGGCAACAATTATAAAGCGTCATCTGGCGCAGCAGCTATCATAGGTAGACGTTATGGAGAAGTACTTTTCATGGGTGTTAAAAATAAATATTGCCTAATTTGTGCACGGGCTGAAAACAAAAATGAATTGGCTAAGGAACATCAATGTTTTAAAAACTATAGTGGGCCTTCTACAGGAATGGAGGCTGATATTTTAGTGGAAGGGTTTAAGAGATCCATAGAAATGTATAATATAATATATGGTAGAATGATAGCAGATGGAGATTCATCAACCTACTGTAGGATTTTAGATTCTCAGCCTTACGCTTTTCATACAGTTGAGAAAATAGAATGTAGAAACCATATTCTAAGAAACTTTTGTAAAAATCTAAGACGTTTAATGACTGATACCAAATATCCTTTAAGCTTAAGAAAATTACTAACGATGAAAAGGATTTTAACTATGCGCAAAAGCATTGTTCTATCAATAAAATATAATAAGTCACAAACGAAATTCAGTACAGTGGATAAAGTCTTAGAATTACATAAAGACATTCTAAACGCTGCTTCACACAGTTTTGGAAATCATACAAAATGCAGGCTATATTATTGCCACAAAAAAGATGATTTCAGTAATAATCTTGTGAATGAAATGGAAAACTCTACATTGTGGTTTAGCATTAAACTGATTTTAAATAGGGTAGCATCTCATACGCGAAGCCTTATTGAAGATGTAGATACTAACTCGGTGGAAAGATTTAACAGCATTATAGCTAAATACGTTGGCGGAAAGAGAATTAACTACTCTTTGAAAAGATCGTATCAAGGGCGATGTGCGGCCGCAGTTGTTTCATTTAACACTAGAAAACCATTATACACATTTCATAAAAAGTTATTGGGGTGTAGTCCTAGTAACAGAGTTAAAAAAAATGAAGAACGGAGAATAAAGAAACGGCTTTTAGTTAAAAGCTACAATGCAAAGAAAAACCGACTTCGGAATATTGAAACATCCAATACTGTTGATTATAATTATGGCAGCAAATGTGCAGCACCAGATATAAAAAACCTTGAGCAAGCAAAAGAGGAATATTTAATCGCTTTAAAGGAACTTACTAAAGACAAGAAACGCATTCAACAAGAAACCATATTACAGCGTGATAGCAGTGAATGGTTATCTTTGAGAAGAAATTTATTAACTGCATCAAACTTTGGCAAAGTAATTAAACGTCGATTAAATATTAAATGCGCACCACTGGTTAAAAATCTATTATACAAACAAAATTTATATCATATATCAGCAATATCTCATGGGATAAAAAATGAAGAAATCGCATTAGAACAGCTTGCCGTGCAAGAAAGAGTAAATATAGAACCGTGTGGTATATTTATTGATGAAGAGTTACCATTCATAGGAGCGTCACCTGATGGTTTGATTGGGTCAGACACATGTGTTGAAATAAAGTGTCCTGTAGTTGCCTACAAAATGGGTATAGATAATGCCTTAAAATCAAACAAAATCCAAATGTGGAAGTTTAAGAATGGAAAATTACATGTAAATAAAAATTGTGATTGGTATTATCAAGTTCAAGGGCAATTACATGTAACAGGTAGAAAAAAATGTCTATTTGCTGTGTGGTCTGGGGTAAATAAGGCATTAAAAGTGGAATATATTGAAAAAATGACGAATTTTGAAGCATAATATGGTAGATAAGCTTGAATTCTTTTATCGTGAATGTTTGCTTCCTGAGTTGGTTGACCCAAGACAACTCAGAGGTATGGACATTAGAGAACCGAAAGTGATTATTGAAAATATAAATAAAAAAACTAGACTAGACAATAAAACAAATGAAGAAAACCTTTGCCCAAATAAACGTAACTTTCTCAACGAGGAAGGGCAAAAAAATGTACAAAAAGATGTAAAAACTAATGAATGTATCCCAAAACCTACTCTGATATGTCGACAATTAAGTTTTTCTGACTTTTAAGTTACTTTTGTTTTAGTACTTAAGAAATTTAAGATTGTGATTTATTTCGTCATTTGATAAAATTTTGTGTGTTTTAGCATTTAAGCATTTTATCACTTGTTTTTTCCTGATTTATTTAAACAAAATCACACCTTTTATGTGTTAAAATTTAATCGATGCTTTACTTTTCCTTATTCTATTTATTATAAACTGTGTTTAGTACTAAGAATTTAAAACAATTGTAGCTTGTAATTTCTTTACGTGTATGTTATTGGTTTTTATGTAGTTTTATACATGATATAAATTGGAACCGATTGCTCATAGTTCTTTTAGAATTGCTATAGCTTTTCACCTCGTTTTGACATATACTACATAAGTCCAATCATTTTACAATAAGTCGACCACGAGCTGTTGCATTTACTAAAATATAGACGATTAGTACATATTCAAGTACCTCTTTTCTTTAATTATAATAATTATTAAATTATTTGAATACTAATTGCCCTGTCCGAATTACTTTTCTGAGTAATTAAATTTGCAATTAAATAATCGATATTCACCATTTTCCACTTATCGTGATTTATTATATGAGACATATATATAATAATAATTTAATAATAATTTGACATCATACTGAATTGATAAACAGAGTATGTTTATTAATTTTTGCATAGATATTTAGAAAATAAAATTTATACAAGTAATGTTTTATCTAATTATCGGGCATTTACTGTCGTAGACTGGGCTGGACGCCGCGCCGGTGCGGTTTGCGGGGAGTTATTACAAAGCCACGCCTTAAAGGTGGGGACACTAATTTATTTTTGGCATTGCACTTGGCCTTAAGGCTATGTGGTTTAGTATTATTAGAATAAGTACATTGTGTTTTCTATCTTTAGCCCTTTTTGTGTCGTAAATATAGAATTGTAGTTAAGTGTATGTGTTTATCATCAATATGATCTCTAATACCAATTGATAGGTCTTACCTTACCAGATATGATGTTAACCCTTTAAGATTTTGTTTAACAATAAGATTTTATGTAGAAAATCCCAGTTTTGTTACAGCTAAAACAATGCTGTAATTGTCACTTTGATCTATGGCTAATATTAGTTTGAATTATCTTTATTTCAAAAGTAACTTATGTATAATTGATAATGCCAGGCTGCATACCTCTATAGTTTTTTGTGGCTAAGGAATGGTATAGCGAGAGTATATCTAGTGTCGAATAACCCGTTTATTGTTCACTTCGTCATTGCTTTTGAATCTGGTATACTTGTAATGTTTATTGAATGCTTTGAAGTGTAGTTTGTCTAGTTGTTATATTCATGCAATTTAGGTATGAATGGAGCAATCTCACCGGGATTTCCTTGACATCGACGACGTGCATCTGAGCTCAACACAGATTTACAAAGTAAACAAACCAAACACAAGAAATGGCGTCGCGGCCGCCTATATGTTCGCGCGCAGCACCTTTGTACCATTTAATGTGCCCTGAAAAATAGTTACAATGTCTGTTCTTCATGTATAATCTAATATCACTAATCTTATATCACTATTTTGCTAACAATAATGGCTAATTATGTAAAATTAATAATAATATTTGAATAGCGACGCAAAAACACTTGTGCGTCATTCAGCGGCAGTGTTGCCAGTCTCCTAATAAGCATAATGGGAAACTGTTATCAAATTATTACATTGTCATTGGTCCTTGATACGCATGAAAAGTATCAAAATAATAAGACTTCTGGAAATAGAGAGCAAAATAAGGGAAATACGATAAAAGAGGAAAAAGCTGTTTTTAAATTTCTTGTCTGTTTGTCTGTCTGTTCTCACCTATCTCTGAAATTATTGAACGTTATTGGATGCGATTTTCACGAGTAGATAGAAGTTGGCCTGGGGCAGTTTATATACTTTATTAAATTTAAATGTAATCTCAGGAAAAAAGTTACCATCGGGAGGTCTCCTGGTGGTTCCCTTTTAACTTTTAATAACTTTTTTCCTGACATTCCATTTTGTTATGTATGAAAACCTTCGTGTCTACGTCATTACAGAGTTTACTGCAAACTGACTTAACCTACCCACAAGCTGCCTACATTATATGCAAAACATATATACTGCACGTTCAAATGAAATAAAGTCTACTAATTCAGGTCAACTTCTATCTACTTGTGAAAATCGCATTAAAAACCGTTCAATAATTTCAGAGATGTGTAATGTATAGAAATTCTTTCTCGTGTAGAAAGCTGCACTATTTCAGAATAATATAGCCTACATTTTATTTTAACATTAGTATTTGTCCAAATGAATTGGAACCGTGAAAGGTATCAGAATTGAAAGCGGGATAGGGAGCAGAATGAAGAGTCAGAACCGGAACCGGGATCACGACCGAATGTCGGAGCGTAATTAGAATCGAGAGCGTGCCCGGGATCGAGACCAAAAACAGAACCGGAACCGGTATCGACAGCAAGAACGGGCTTGAGATTGATAGTAAAATCTTTCCATGTAAAATATGGAGGAACATATTCATGTCCACGCAGGCAGAAAGCTAGTAGCATCACCGAATACCTTACGTACGGCATGCGTCTTAAGATAAATCTGTAGTCATTGGTGTGCGCGACTTTGCTGCAGTACGGTCGACGGGCGACTTCAGAGCGTTCTTAAATACGTGTATTTATTGTACGACTCATATAATGTTAAAGAATTCGAGAAAGCTTCACGATCGAAATTTTTTTCACTGCTTGTCGACAACTATTTCTATTACTGTATTCTTATTAGTACACGAAAATGGGAAATTTTATTTACCTTTGTACAGATAATTTAATGGATATTAACTCTGCTAGCTTCAAAAAATATTTAATTTAATAATTTCAAAAGTAAAGACATTTCACTTCGGAAAAGTAAGACGAAAGCTGAGTTTTTATATGATAATAATAACAATAATGTAATAATAAACGTTTATTACTTAAAAAGTGAACATATTGAGGTTCTTAAAATAAGTTTATGTGACTTAATTGCTTTAAATATATGGCATCTGTTGCTAAACTAGATGAATACCTGTATTTCAGCATTCAGTGCTTCTCTATATGATACTGGAAGAACTTTTTATTAATCTCTTAAGTATATTATTACAATGAATATATTTTAGCAGTACAATATAAAAAGTACGAACTAAATCATATTCATTCTAAAACAAAACTGAAGTGGATTAAATGGCATTTACGAAAATATTTTTTATAATCTCAGTAACAATTACGGGTTTAGATTACATATATTGTTTACGTCGGGACGAGGAAATACAACTACACCTAAAAGCTTTTTCGTACTTTATGTACAAGTCCAAGACAATTTTTCATCATATTTTATTTAATACGTTGTTACAATTTCGTAAGCAGTTACATAATCACGTTGCTATATAAACATTGGGACTTCTGATAAAAAACTGCGACAATTAATATTAACAGTCTTCTCCCGATGTTAACTTAATAACATCTAAGAAATTCTGAAGAGACCGAAACAGGTGAAAATCTGAGGTTGCAAGTCAGCGCTATATAGTAGATTCCTTAACACTTCCCAACCAAGCACTCTCAATATTTGCCGAGTGGCTAAAGGTGTGTGGTCTGGCGTTATCGTGATGAAAAGTCAAGCCCTTTCGATTTGATCGATTCCGGCCGTTTTGTCTCTAATTCTTGCTTGAGTCTCATCAGCTGTTGGCAGTAGAGATCCGAATTAGTGGTTATACCTGGTGATAAAAGCTTATAACGAATAATGCTCTCCCAATCCCACCATACACATTGCATCAACTTATTGCGAGTTAATTCAGGTTTCGCTATAGTCTGTGGAGCTTGCTTACTTTAGGACCATGTTCTTTTTTCGCACCTTCTTTCATAGGTAGTCCGTTTTTCATCGCCAGTGATCAATCTTTTCAAAAAGGGTTCGGTCTCATTATGTTACAATAGAGAATCGCTAATGAGTACACGATTCATTAGATTTTCATCAGTGAGCTCGTGTGAGACCCAAGTATCGAGCTTTTTAGTAAATACATTTTTTTTCAATTGGGTTAAATCTGTTTTATGGTCAATCCTCAATTCTTCAACTATATCGTAAGTACTAATATACCAATCTTGCTCTATATTTTTAAAATGGCATCGACTTTATCCGTAACAGGTCGACGAGAGCAAGATTCATGTTTTACATCAAAATTACCTGACTAAAAACCCTTGAACCAATTTTGTCGAATCCGTTGGAACGGATCCCTATATGACCTACATGTATATCTACTGTTTGATAAACAGGTGTTCTTTAGCACGCGTGATCGTCTAGTCATTCAATTTAAAAAAATTATGTGTTGCGGAACAGTCTGGCTTTAAATCGGGAAAAAAGTTCGACTTTTACAGGGTTCACGATCTGAACCTAGATTTTATGGAATTATCGCGAAACTCCACGGGCTGATGTTTCGTTTCGCGTGCTTTTCGTGTTCTACGAAAAGAGAGCTGCTAGCTCTCTTCCCGCGCTTACAGCGTCAGGGTGTTTCCTCACTCGCTCGGTACGTCGTACCAATACAAGTCTGCTGTAACGAGACCGTTATGAAATTAGAGCGACCGTAAATTAGTTCTCTGTTCCGTTTTCGACTTAAAATCGAGGCGATATATTTTTGCGCAGCCATGTAAATTGCATTTTTCGACACAATAGATCTCTCCAATCCGTAAGATATAACAATCAGATTTTTCAATATCAATTATAAAGAAAGAAAATATTTAATTTTCTGAGTTTTCTATAGTTTCGATCACATTAAAAATGTCTGTATAAAGTCATTTACCTACTCGATACTTCTCAAGCATCGCGCCCTCAGAATATACTTTTTCGGCGTTAGAACTATCGACGTAGAATCTCAGTATGAGACTCTTTATGTAGTAGTCAAATGAAACATTACATCACTATAAGTAACAGTATTAACACAGTATTAAGTCAGTATTTACTCAGATTTCAGATGAGGCAAATAATACCAAATAAAATTTCAATCTCAGTCAAATCAATGAACCGTACGATCGAATTTCCTAAAGCGCGTTAGAGCATTCCGATTCGCTCATACACGTATTAAAATACTAATTATATAAATTTCTTCAAGTCAATTACACTTTAAAGTTAAAATGCAATAGACAAATAACACATTTTACACAATACGCAGTGAAATAAAATAATATACAATATAGTTAAATTAAAGAGAAAAAAATTAAATTAAGTGTAAACAGTAAAGTATTGTAAGTAAGCATTACAATGTACTGTCATTATCGTGTTGTGCGGGATTTCCTATATTCAAACTGTACTTATTTCGACAAATTATTTATTATGTGACTATTAGAATATTTGATTTTTATACCAAAACCACCTTTGGGGATAGGAGTTCAATTTACAATGGAGCCAGGAGCTTGACCTGACCTGCTTGTGGACCCATGTAACCCTTTACGAACATTTCTGATGCGTATCAGACCTGCTCATCTATCTCCAGTACTTTTAAATATGACATCACCGAGATAGATCAAATACAAAAGGGGAAATTTAATATCTCGATTAATAAACTTTATTTCAATATTAGAGATAGCTCGCAGGAGTCAGTGCTCATCCAGATGAATGAACTGCCAGGCTGAAAGATAACTATTTAAGATAGTTGAAGCTGATAACCTGATAAGATAACTAAAAAATCTGCACACAGTAAACACTATAAGAATAAATATTAATAGTGAGGCATTCCTGTCTGGTCACCGTCCGTGACCTCTTCGCCGGGCTGCAGAATGCTCCTTAACTTAGCAGCTCGCTCGTCTCGATTCACCCGCGGTCGCGCCGAGGTGAGTGTCGATCGCGGCCTCTGGGGTGCGGCCCGACCTCGTCTCTCCAGGTTCAAAACCGACTCGCCTTTCCCGTGTCCTAAAACTGACTGTCCTTACCCGCGCGCCCGGCGTCCGCGCATCATAACATCGCCCGGCCGCGGCCGTATTGTCTTCCCTTCAATTGTTTTCGTAAAGACAAATGTCGCCTACTCTCTTTTTTTCTAGAGACTCTGACGCAAAAGTGCGCATATTGCTATTTGTTGTTAGATTCTTATAAAGAGTCATATACACGAAACTTGATTAAAACTTACAAAATAAATATATAAAAATAGTAACTCAATTCTCATCATGAAATGAAATAATCAATTTTAATAAAATAATCAAATAAAATCGAATCATCTACCAATGAATATCAATAAATGAATCAAATAAATCAACCATAAAACCTAAACAGTCAAATAAAGCAATAACTCATAACTACCTAATTAATTGTAAACAAATTTATCATCAACTCATTTCGACCCAATTCAATCATCGATACTTCACCTAATCATCTAAATCAAAGTACGCAAATATCACACCTAATTTAATTCATAAGGTCACATCCAGTAACACAACTCATGATATTATCCATACATTGCTCTTATATCAAGATGTGAATAAAACATGATAACACAATAGGTGTAGTGAAATGTATATAAATTTATAATAAAAACTTAAATTCAATATTTTCGGACAGCCAAATTAGGTTCAAGTGTGCCTTTAAACAACGACACGTGTCCATCACAATTTATGTGAATCGAAAGTGTAAATTCACGCTACAAACAGAGAGACATTCAAGCGGGCTCGATTATTGTGTTGGTATTGGTGTTGGATTGTTTGCCGACACAGCGATACGTTCTGAAAGTGTAAGTAGTTTTATATGAATTAATGTTAAAAACAAAGTGTGAAAATTATCGATAATTATTTTGGTAAGAAAAATCATTAGACTTCTTTCATAAACTTAAAAAATATTTCATCGATTTTTGCAAAGCTGTTGTATCCCCTGTCGTTGGATAGTATGTAGATGCGAAACATGCTTTAAAAAAAAGCTCCACACGGCTCATTAGAGGTTATCACAATCGAGACATCATACTCCGACATGTATTTATGGCATTAATTTAGAATTTCTAACATAAATAAAAAACGGTAATTCGGCAAAATTTATCGCCACATTAAGGGCTATCCCGTCACAACAAACAGCTCGGCCGGAAGTGACCGCGCCGCGAGGTCTCTGGAGGCATTAGCTTCAATTATCGTCATTGAAGTATATTATGACAACGTGGTTTTAACTCGAAACGAAAATAAATTATAGTTCATTTTGCGCGTGGGAACTTTTGTTATTTCAAAAACCACGCAAACCGCACTCGTGCATCGCGACAACGTGACACAGGACTCGCACTTTTGTGCTATCCGTTTTGTTTTAACTCCACACTAGATGTCGCTGCAGTATACAAACTTCTATATACAGACATTCATTTATTATAAATACTGTTTATATATTAATATGTTACATAAAGTAAAAATTTTATGTATTATTGAAAATATAAATAAAATTCAATTCGTTTGATAGGCATTAAATGGGCTGACAGGAGAACGTCTGCCGGGCTCAGCTATAACATGTATATTTGTGTTATATTCTAGCTTTTGTTTTATACATATATCGATAAGATAACAAGAGTGTTTTTTTTTCCTCTGTTTTTGATTCACTGACTAAACATGTGGAATATTATTTCCCTTTGTTACTCGAAGAGTCAGGACGAATCTAACGACACCTCATATATTTAACGTATGGAGGTAGGATAGCGCCGTCGTGGGCGCTGCTGGGGGCGGCTAAAGGCTAGTTCGGGCCAGTCGACGCGATACAAAGGCTCTCGCGCGCACAAACGTAAAAACGCAACAGTCAGTCGTGTACAACAATTGCTGGGTATTGCTTGCTCGGTGTTACCTCATGAAAATGCTTAATTGTACAGTCAAATTGAGTACAAAATACATTAATGTAACCATTATTTCTTTTTGATGATACATTTTTAAAGGAACATTATATTAAATTTCATTAAATAAAACGTATAAAATCATATAATAGCTTCTCTTGATAGATGTTGGACATTGCCAATATTGATGATAATGTCATAAAAGATCAATAATTCTAAAACCTATTAATATAATTTTTATAGGCTAATTTATGTTATTTAAATACGTAGTGCTTCCGTATTTTTCCTTATTTTTCTATTATCATAAATATAATACGACAACCCTTTAAATCATAACTTATTTTAACCCTCATTAAAATAAGTTATGATTTTTTTTAGTTTCCCAAAAGCCCTAGACACAAGATAAACGCTCTAGATAGAAAAGACTTTTGGACCTCTATTAAGTACACTCGTGTGCTTACTACGCTTTGAATAATCTGCGTATAACATAAATATAACTTCAACAGTAATAATCATCTGCATAAAGATGCTGTTCGTAATGAGTTTTTACGAGATATTTTTAC
This sequence comes from Eumeta japonica, assembly GCA_005406025.1. NCBI lineage: Eukaryota > Metazoa > Arthropoda > Insecta > Lepidoptera > Psychidae > Eumeta > Eumeta japonica. Next base: position 255,573 of record BGZK01000750.1, read on the forward strand.
AAGGAGATAATTATACTTGAAGATTCTGAACAATTTTCTTAGTTTTGTTCATTTTTATTTCTTTATTTGTTAAATATATCTTATAAACAAATTAATTTTTGCCATCAATTTTTTTAAATACTTAACTATGTAAAAATAATGAATATGTAATTTTTTTATGTATTTTCTAATAACTTTTAATTTTTTTTGTGTCGTAAAGCTCAGCATTTTTATCTGCTCTTTTGTCGTTACAGTTAAAGTTAATTAAGATTTTCAATGTTTTGGTCTTTTTTAGGCGGCTAAAAATAATAATTTGCTATAAAAATAATCAAATACACAGAAAACTCAGTGCTGCTCCATGATATTGTGTTGAAAATATCATTGAAAATAACGCTCAAATACGATTGACTAATTGTAACCTGTGGAAAAATTGGAAGTCAAGTTAAATGTTTACACTTAGCTCCCCCCAACTCGACCAATTTAAATGAACAAAAGTTCAAATAAAAGAGCTTGTTTCAGCAAGTATCGTTAGATCAAAACGAGCCGCGTACCTCAATTAGAACCGGAGATGTAGAGAGAAAGTTTGAGAAGGGTGAAAGTCAGTTAATTTCCAGTGCTTTGTGATCAATCGGTGTACCAGTGCCGTTAATTGAAAAAAAAATGGAGCAGAGGTTTCATCTTTTTTTTTCTATGTGGATTAGTACAACAGATTACAAGTAAACAATTGTAATAATGGTAGTTACGGAGAAATATCGGGAACATTGTACAGATTTCGAAATTGTTCGATTATTTATTATCACTTCTTTTTATCTGTCTACAAATCTAATGGAATCTTGCAATTTACATTTACTGTACACGCGTTGCTTGCGATTAGTCATCTATTATTAATTATGGTTTCATCGAATTTTGCGAACGCTCTCCTACAGCGCGTGCTAGCTGTGACCGTTGATGCCCGAAACGATGTGCGAGTGATCAGAGCGGCCGTGCGGGAGGAGCGCACCAGGTGAGGGGTCGAAGCGGTGTTTCGCCCTGGGTACACCGAGAAAAGGTTGTTTTAACAAAGTGACAATAAAAGTTTTGTCAACATTGTACTGTTACCATAGCGATGTACCCGATTGAGTTTTCTGCCTGCAACAAACCTTTTATTGTCTAATGTTTTGTTGTCCTAGGGGACACAGGAAATAACTTCTGTGACAATGTTTGAAACGATCTGATGAAGGGACGACGTCACTTCATCGGCATATCATCGTAGGACATGTTCTTATAACAATGTTATGTCAAACAAAACGAAAATTGACAACGTGCCAAAGTAATTTTCTGAAAACGGCAATGTACTGTAGTACGAGGGGGCAGGCTCGGCGCATGCGCCGCGCTCTCGTCTGCCCGCGGACGTTTGTTGTGCTCGACGCGTTCCCTTTTATTTCTTATTCGGGGTGTTTAATTGCTAAATAAGGTTGTTACTGATTTTGTCGAAGCGACGACTATAGGTGTATGGTGACGTTTTTAAAGTTCTAATGTTTAAAAGATATGCTGTGTTATATTATGTTTTCAAATGTTGTGTTTGTTTTCTATATAGAGAAAAGTTAATATAAACACAAGTTAACGAGGTGTTCTTACTTTAAATAATAAAAATAAATCTTGTCCATACACTTTTTTTTTCAGGTGCACTTAACACTTCCTGCATCAAATGCTGCGTCGCTACAGGCATTGCTGCCACCATTAACCTCTTGTCTGCACATTTATTGCTGATGAGATAAATATAATATATTTATTATGCCTAAGCGCATCTAATGAATGAATTTACAAAAATTAATTAATTTACGAACTCGGTCAATACTTCGACCTTGTGAAAATATAAACATTATAAAATGCAATTTGTATTCAGTTTATATTTATGTATCAATATTATAGATGTCTACAGGTGTAAGTGCTTTAATTTCTGAATTCGAGCATTTATAATTTTTCCTTCTATCATTGTATGTTCTCGGATGCATTAATCTCATGTTCATTTTTTATCTCAAATATTCTAATTGTTTTATTGCATATTTTTAATATCGTTTTTAATTTCTTTACATCTCTCAAAATAATTTATACTTTATAAAATAAACAGTTTCTTTCATTTTAATATGATCTATGTTTAATATCCATTATTAGTCATTAATTTATATAGCATTAATAATTAATTACTGAGTACTTAGACATTAAAAAAATTTGATGTTAAATGTAACGGCGATTTATGATGTCGCTGCGTAAGCCCTCACTTCGGATTGTTTTACTCACAAGCTTCGGAGAACGGATTTCTTGCGGTGTGATGGGCAAATGATGGACAGCGTTTCAGGCGATCAAAACTTCTGTATTTCAGCCAAGGTTCATGTGTGACGGTTGGAGTGCAACTGTGTCTGTCGGATGCCCCAATCTAGCTGCATATAATAGATGGTACATCCGCTACACATATGAGTTGCATATATTTCTTAATTGGGGAGACGTGGCCATGCACTTTTGCATTCATTATGCGTTGACGTTCGTTCGTGGTTCTTCCTCACCCTATTTGCGGGTGCGGGTGCGGGTGCGGGACGGAGGACTTATATTTGCCTCATGCCCGGGCGTCTTCTCGTCGGGGATACGACCCCGACGGATCAGGTGGTGATGGTCCCCTTTCGGGGGAATTCATTTCTTGGATATCCAATCCTCTTAATGAGTGTGGTTCTAGTTTTTGGGAGGAGGTGTTCTGAGTAGTTCTCTGGGGAGGGGTCGGCCACTCGGCGACCTCTCTTGCATTGGTGTGATGTTCTGGAGGAATTCATAGGGGCCCTGGTCAGCGATGTCGAACATCCGGCGAGCAATGCGCTGGATGAATTCCTCCACGGTTTCGATGCAGAGGTCGCGAGCGATTACGTCAATTAAGACATACCGTCCCGCTCCCGCGATCATCCGTAGGGCGATATTCTGCTGGGCTTGAATCCTTTTCCTTTGCGAAGCGGAGCGTACCATGCTGGAGCCGCGTACGTGAGCCGGGAACGGATGTAGCTCTTATATAGGACGACTTTGGCTCGGAGCGGTAGGTGCGATCGGAGCACTGGGCGCAGCATGCTCCCCGCGGCTCTGCTCTGGTGGATAACATGTTCCACCTGAGCGGCCATGCGCATGGAGCGATCTATCTGCACGCCCAGGTATCGCACCCTGGTCTGCCATTCCACCTCCTGTCCCCGGAGTTTCAACTTCGGTGGCATGGTAAGCTGTTGGCCGGTCAGAAGGCGGCCGTCTTCGTGACATTCACGGCGACACGTCATCTGTCCAGCCAGTCTGGCAGTAGGTCGAGGATCCTCTGGAGTTTAGCCGCAGCGAGGTCTGCCCGACGAGTTGATGCGAAATACGCGCTGTCGTCCACATATAGCGCCAGCACACGATGTCCTCCTCCCAGTCTTGGAGTCGATCTGCGAGCGTAGGGATGTCATCGGTGTACACCGCCTACAAGCATGGCGATAGGTAGCTGCCTTGTGGTATCCCGGCGCTGATGGGACGCGGGTCCGAGGTCGCGTCCTCGACTGTTACGTAGAAGTTGCAGTCCTTCAGGAACGACGCTACTGTCCACACCAGCGCAGGCGGGATCTGATTGTCAATCAGCTTGAACAGCAGTCCGGAGTGCCACACTCGGTCGAACGCCTTCTCGATATCGAGAAAGACTCCAACGGTGCGGCGCCCCCGGTTGTGCTCGGCGGCCATGTGATGTAGTACTTGCGCCAACTGGAGCGTTGTAGTACTCGCGCCAACTGGAACGTTGTGCGTTGACACCACTTGCGCTCGGAACACCGATTTGCGGCCCTACCGTAACGACCTCCGCGGTTCTAGACCTGTGATTGGTCTTCCCCTCCAAGACACAATTTTGTATGCACTCACACGCACATTACATTTAAATTAAATTTTAACATATTTTGATATATACAACATGGTAAAACAAAGTAAATAGACAAAATACAATTTCTTATAACTAATCCCTACCAGGGTAATAAAACAAAGCAAACAATTTTTTTTTTATAAAACACACATATATAGTAAATTACAAAACAATTCGCAACCTAAGCTCGTATAAAACAAAACAATATTATTGACATCTGATTTGACATTAAATGCGCGACTGTCCGCAACATTAAATTTAAAAAAAAATTGCTACGATTTTTTAATTTTTAATTTCAGGCAAGCTATTAATTTTTCACGTACCAGTTATAATTGTAAACATATACATGAGTGAAATTCTATACAATTAATACATTTTCTTTACTTTAACTACAAGCTAAGGTAATATATATTATATACCAGGCAAAAATTTTAATTAGCCTATTTAACCTTAAGTTCTTTCTTATCTCAATCTTTTTTTTCTTTTATGTAAAAATTCAATAAATGTATAAAATACACACCTATAGTCTTTTCTCAATTAGATTTTAGCCCGGGGGTTCACTTTATTTCAATGTACTAGTGATTTATGTAATCTGTCTTTACTATTTGGAAATCGCAAAAATTCTTGTGAACAAGTTTGGGGACTGGTGACTTAGTTATGTACTTACGCCTTCGTCTGTAGTTCCCGGAGTTTTATTTTTTGGTGATTATTTTTATAAAGTTTGCCATGATTGTTAAAATTTTTATATTTTCTTGATGATGTACTATTAAGGTAGGTATTGATATTTCTCACAGGCTAATAACCTTGCACCTCTAGTGGTCCTAAAACAATACGTACAGCCTGCGAGGAATATCAACACCTTCATTGTATGCCATCAAGAGAATATAAGTGTTAAGATCGGCAATGTAACTATTCTGAGGTATTGCTATAGGACAAAGTACATTCGCTACAAGAAATAAGAAAAGTAAATTAGAGACAATGTACATTTGATCTTATACCATAAAAACTCTGTCACGGTTACAAAGATACAATCTACTATTATGACGGAACAATGTGACGTTGTTACTGAAGCGAAATTAAAATCATTTACTTAGTCTGTTTGACAGCTCAATACTGCCTGTTTAGCACAGTCTACGACTACCGGTACATTGAAAAACAAAAATTCACAATATAAACCTAGCGCTAGAGGCATGTGCGATAAACTGCTCGCTAGTGGTAACGTTTTATGGCTATCGTAACTATAATTATTTCTCAGTGTAGGCGCGGTTACCCACGTGAAAGTGATAATACCTGATTAGGATTAAAATCAGTTAATATTGAGCAGCCGTAATGATGTTAGCAAGTTTTCAATGTTTTGAGATCTAATTAATTAATATAAAGTCTTATTTGATAATAAATTAAAATTAAGTCATTTATATTATACTGTCATACCCGTACTAAAACAATATAAAATGGACTTTGGATAGCGAAATAAACGTAACACAAAAATTAACCACTGGGTTGGTAGTTGCAAAAAAATAAGTAAAGATATTGATCAAGTTCTAAAAACTCAAAAATTTGGATAATACAAAATTGAACGCCTCAATATTTTCATTTTATTAAAAAAAAAAGCAAAAAGGAATTCGTTCGTAAAGTAGTTTCAACAAATGTTTCGAATTACAAGTCGTGCAGAAAATTTAGAAAATGTGATCTAGAAAATATATTTCAACTATTAACGACTAATATTTTCGAAGCAAACGTACATTTCATGCCAACCAGGCACATCCTCGGGATGTACATGCGTAAAAGTAACGATATCACGATCAGCGGACAAGATAAATAAACAGTTAACACTTGCTTAGGTGTTCGATAGCTGTCAATACTCTGGAATCAATATTCAATTCGTTGAGTGAGGATGAGCAGTGGTAGAACAGATACGAGAGTCAGCCGTGGGTCGCGTGCTGCGTGATGCATGTCGCAGGCAAGCGCCTGATATGTTATAGGTACTCTAAAACCTTCCCTGGCAAAGATATGCATTTAATAAATAATACCGCATTCAAATCGGATCAGTAGTTTTTTAAGAAAATCGCAGACAAACAATTTTTTCTTTCAATTACGTTAAATAATTTTTCAAAGGTGACAGAATTGATCTTCATTATCTGTACAATGGAATGCAAATATTCTCATTTTTTTTGTCCTATCTAGAATACAGTGATAGAAATAGTCGCTGACAAGCATTGAAAAAATTTTCGATCGTAAAACACTTGATGATGCGCGTCAGGAGTCGTGCAAAATATTTTTATTTTGGTTTTCGATGTGAACACTGAAAATTGAGTAGTCCTGTGTCCCATAGTAAATGAAACTCTTCTGTCAGTAGTGAATAACGAATGCAGGTCGAATATTGCCAATGGATATCACAAAAATGTAATAAGAAACCGAATTTCATTTATTAAATGATGTGGCGGGCGTGTGTGTAGCACACTCGTTGGTGAATGAAACACATGTGTAGATTGTCTAAGATAGCACTATTAAATTACAAATTTAGTCCTCATATCATATTTTGGCAAGTGACGTGATCTTAAGTGGGTATCTTGTAATACGTGTATGCCACATCTCAAGGCCGTACACAGTCCGAGACGTTTTCATCGTGGTAGGGTTGTCAGTTGACTTTGTTAGTTATTTCGTCACATTTTTTTATTATAATGTAATGATAAAATTATTTAACTACAATCAATCTCAGAAAGCAGAAAATTATTCTCATTTGAATAAAGACACACAATCGTATCCATTTTATATATAAACCAAAGTATATATGCCTGTTGTATATGTTGTGTTGGTAAATTCTCACACAAGATGAAGATTGTACGTGTTCCACTTTCAGAAGTGGCGGCGGCGGCGGCCGGCATGGAGGACGAGGTGACGTTCATGTTCCAATTGGGCGTGGTGCGAGACGCCGTATCCGCGCCCGTCCGCTCCCTCACACTGGCTCACCTCAAGGAGCTGGCCGTGCGCTTCGTGCTAGACAAGGTAGGCCGCGTCCCGCGTCTGCGCCCCGCGCTCCGCACCCCGAACCCCACTCACTTCCTCGCGCTCCTTCCAGATGCCGGACAACGGCGTGAACCGTCTGTCGGAGCGCATCATGCTGTTCCGCCACGACTACTGCTCGCCCAATGTGCTACAGCTGCTCAATTGCGCCACCGACGTGGTCGACGAGACGCTCATCGAGATCGTGCTCGTCGCTAACCGTGAGTTGTACTCAGCTAGCTTTTTATTCACCTAAATCTATTTACAGAATTCATTTTGCGTAATATTTGTCACCGCTTCCATATACTTCAGAACCTAAAATTTCCAAACAGTGTAGGAAGGTAAACTTCATATATTGAAATTGCCAGTTTAATTGCCTACGTGATGTTCGAGTCTAAAAGTCTTATTTAAAATAAGATCCAAAACACGCTTTATGAACGTTGAAATTAGCATATTTTATATAATAATTGTATAATATAATAACAAAATTCAAAGAGAAGAGAGCCGGCAAAAACACTTTTCCCAGGTAACATTTTTTCTTTTGTACGATTGCAGTGCTTGCGCGTCTGTGAATACATCACTAACTCAATAACAAGCTATAATAAAAATTTCTTCTCGAGCTGATCTTTTAATATATTTTTCAGATTGCTTTATCTTTAATATTTATATTTGTTAAAAGCCTCATTTTCTAGATAAAATTGTAAAGATAACTTTTATTAGATATAAATAGTAAAAAATTGTAAATTCATGACAAACATCGACGAGAATTCGCTGTACATTGTTTTTTCTTATTAAAAAAAATATGCAATGTACAATGAATTCGGACACTTGCCATGACTCTCAATGACTATAAATTTTATTGTGCAATCGAATCGACTGAGCATAATCATTGTTATCGTGTCAATTGATCATGTTAATAATTACCTTCACTTGTAAAATCTTATTTTCACAGTCGAGTCGATTCCATAACGAACTGTGTTCTTTTGAATTGTTCTACAATTTTCTGGATATACATCACTGATAAAAACCTTTCAAATATTTTGACATGATTAACATGGCACAGACCTGGCCTTTAACAAACATATTCTTCCTCAGTCTCCTGTGTACGGTGTACGCCCGACAAACCGCGCACGGTCGTCGCTCAACAGAGAATTAAGGGCAACGTTTTTCTGAGCACTCACACTGCCCCTTAACCTATAAAATTCAACCGAAGCACTTTAACATTTCCGTCAACATCGTCTTGCCTAATCGTCGAATCTTCGACCTTTATACGTACAACGTAATTTTAACCAACTATATATGCATATTCATTTCAATTATTTGTTCTCTTAAAAATTTCAAAATTCTGACGAAACTTATCTTATTCGACCTAGCGAGCAATTAACAACATAGACACTTTTTTTGACGCAATAGGCTTAATAGTTTTTAGATACGCTCGAACATCCATCGAGTATCAATGCTTCAGCAGTGGACTAATAGAAACCTAACGTGACAGCATATTCCACAGCATTGCTGTGCGGCGGGGGCGGCGAGGAGCTGGCGCCGCTGCCGCGGCCGCACGCCCTGGCCGTGCACTCCTACAAGGCGCCCACCTTCTGCGACTTCTGCGGCGAGATGCTTTTCGGCCTCGTGCGGCAGGGCCTCAAGTGTGAAGGTGACGTGCGGCTCTCCGTCTTTGCGAAGATGAAGCTACATTTTCATCGTTTTATTTTTAATTTTATATCTTGGTTCCTGGGCAAGGGAGCTTTGCTCGGCATCTTTTGAATTTCCTATGGGCATATAATAACTACCCACAAAAAAAGTTGCTTACGTACATTTCTAACAATAATATGCACAAAATGCTACCTGCACTCAAGTTAATAATGTCACGTGGTGGTATCTGCTGTTAAACAACGTAAATGCAATAGCGCGATCACCTTACAAACCTACGAGATGGCGCTGCAAATCTACATTTAGAAAAATGTTTTTATAATTGCGTTTCCAGAGAAGACACTCTTATAGATAAAGAAAAGTAAAGTGTTATCAGAGCCAAACTTATATTGATTCGTTAAAGTTGTTTATGAAATACCAATATAAATATATTTTTTTAATATATTTATATTGGTAATGCTCAGTAAAGTAAAAATTTTATAATTTATAATCCCAATACCATCACGTCACTTTTAATTTAAACTTTAGCTATAATGATAAATTATTTTATGATAATGTAAATTGTTAAACAACTAATAATTACCATTCACAATAATTCAAATCTCATGGGCAGAAAATAAGTCTCAAATCGAAATGATACAGTGTGTTGGTCCTACAAATAAAAAATGGTTATGGTATTTTTTGAAAGCTCCAAAGAAAAAGCTACATTTTGTAGTATTAATAAAAAGAAAACCTCTGAAATTATGTAGGTATATTCAATATAATTTAATTAGGTTGTACTGTAAAAATTATCACGAGATTAAGTATTATCGGATAGTACGTTGTATATCAATAACCGTAGTCTTTCGGTGGACAACTTTTTTACCGACGGTGTGTTGACGCGAATGTATCTGTTACAGGCTGCGGGCTAAATTACCACAAACGCTGCGCCGTGAAGGTGCCGTCGAACTGCGCGGGCGGCGCGGGCCGGCGCACGTCGTCTGCGCGCAGTCCGTCGCGCGCCTCCAGCGCCAGCCACACGTCGCACGACGACTCCCTGCCGTTGGTAAGGCGGCTGGCCGAGCTGGTCACAGGCGAGCGTTGAACTCCGGCGCCTCTCTCCCTAAATTCCATTCCTACAGAGTATTATTTTATCCGTCCATATTTTTATATTTTATTAATTTCGCTACGTCGACGAACTCAAAAAATTGTGATAACGAAAATTGGGTGGTGGGTAAAGTAAAATTGCAACGTATAGATCTAACAATGTATATAATCTATCTACAATAAATCTATTAAATTTATATTTGAGTTTTATTTCGTAGCTGAAACTCTACCCATCATGCAATTTTTTTACAATTTTATACAAAAAATGCTAGAGCTAGGTTTAAAAAAACATCTGAAATTATTACAAAGCAAGACGGTTTATGTAAATAAATCCTCTAATAAATGCGAAGTGCATAGCCACAATGTATATTTGAACATTCATGAATGGTATCGATTTTCATTTCTGAATATTTTTAGAATTACCGGATATAAAATCGACTTATGCAACATTATTTATGAAATCCAAAAAGTCCGGTCACTTGATGTATAGATCCTAGAAAATTTGACATTTTAAAATTTACCTCGAGAAACTTCATAAAAATATTGTTGTGACCAACTTTCACCACCTACATTAACAAGTAGCCCCTATCGATTAATAACTAAATACAATTCTACTTATTTCTATTCAAAATATAGGCATATTTATTTTGTTTTCAAAATCGAGATTTTTGACTTTTACAACCAAATATAGTTTTACAAATCATAGCTTCGGCCGCATATATACGGGAATTTCGGACCCTGGGAGTCAGGTCTTCTCGTCGCGATTAAATACATGAAGAAGTGAAGTTCGATGAAGTTAAAAGTATCTTGAGGTACCATAGTGTGTTTTCGTTTCAGAGTAAAATTGAGTATGCACCTTCTGTTTGTTTTAGTTTTTACCTATACCCCTTATCTTAATCCTTGAATTCCAGTTGTAGGAGAACATATAATTCTGTGACAGAAATAGTATTAATATGTCGAAAGCTAAACGGAAAGAACGTGGAGTAAGACTAGAGATCAGAAAGTGGACGATGGAGAAGTAACTACCACAACTCTTAGGGGGTATAGGGGCAATTTCCGCAACATGATAAGTAAGTTTGATGTAGTGATGGGCTTGATAGTCACAAGATGAAAATAGTCACGACTAGCAGCTTGTGCAAGTATTGGAGAAGTACATTAGATGAAGTGTAAAATAAAAACCGAATGCAAACCATGGTAATATCGGTGTTTTATAATGGAAGCTTCATAAGCTCAGTGGTCACAGCGATGTGGAACATGCTTACCCAGCCTCAAAGGCAATGGTCAACGTCACTGAATTTCTAGAGCAGTAGACTGGTGGCTTTGGAAGTTGTGAATAAATATTAATACGCAACATCGTCGGCGTGATCTGGAACATGGAGATTCGTGTGACTGTTCATCTGCAGTATTTTACATCTAAGAATATGGTGGACCATCTACTTGGAATCAAAGCAGTTCAACAAAAGAATAATCTGCGGACCGACTATCCGAGACGTGATAGATAATGAATGAATGCCCATACGGAAAACTGTTACACGGAACGTGATTCCTCTGGCGTAGTAGAGAAACGATTACTGGAGATAAATTCTAGCTTATGATTCTGAAATCCCAATTATGATCTTGAAAGCTTGCAATAGAAACAGTTTCGTGACAACGTAAGGATCAATGAAACTCTGTGTTAATGTGTAATGGATAGAACGTCCCCCGTACTATCTCGAACGCAAAGCTTTCAAAGCATCTTAAAGAAAGTCTGGCCAGAGGCGCGTCAACGTCCAATCTCTTAACATGTATCGTCCAGAACATTTCATTCTGAGGCGAGCAAAGCATCTTTTGAAACGAACCAGCATGTATTAGTGTAGATAACTTTATAATGGCACTATATCTCTTGCAGGAACATAAACGTGCTGTTGACTTTAAGCATGGTGCCTTGGAATGTGAAAACATGGAGATTCGTATGAAAAGTTAAATTGCATTTTGCGAAGAAGTCTAATTCACCGGTAAAATTCAACTTTAGCTACAGTTAAATTACCAAAAACAATAGTAGAAGGCCCAAGTCACTATGTGCTATTAGAAAAGAGCCAAAACAAGAAACTATGAAGATCAATCAAATCAATATAGGCTGGTGTCGTCAACCACCACGTTCGCTACGTACGTCGGTAACGACCCAATGAAATAGGAATGCCTGTTGGAGCGCTCATCCTATACCATGATGGAGACAACGCTGGACAACATCCATAGGTGTTTAACTGAAACAGGATTAGAAAAAAGACCGTATTTGCTGTCCATACAGGTCGACGCATTGTCTAGACAGGTCTGCCTTAATACAAAATACTAAGAAATTCTGCAACGACACTGAAAATGTTACTAGGAGTAGGTAGAAAACCAACTCAACGGAATGAAGGAAAATAATGTTATTGTGTACGTGCAGGCAGAAAGACAAACCAAAATTTCCATAATTACCTATTTGTAGTCTATGTCGATTGTAATGTTTCTTCCAATAAGAATTTCCAAAAAAATATATAGTGTACAAATTTGATCCCGGTACTGTTTTGTTATATGTATAGATTGTTAGGATAGGTGCAGCAGAGGAAGAGTGTACGTTTTGAAAATGCACACAATTTATTGCGTGTGAGCGTGATCAAATTTCGGCTTCCGGTGCGTGCTGCAGTCTGAGTTCTTGGCCTCACGAACAGAACGGCTCATCCCTTACTCAAACGGTTAAGCATAGACTCGCTCACTTAAACGTTTAGTTTTTTATTAGAATTGTATATGCTATTATGGCGTCGTTTACTGCACAGCCAGACACACTAATCAATATTTCAAAAAATAATTCTTCGAGATATTGATCAATTTCGACAACTTTGTCTACACTCAGTTAAAGTTTTAAAATATTAATATCGCCAAAAATATTTTTTTATTTTTTTAGCACTGGAAAGCGGACGGCCACAAAACACTACTAACGAATGACAAGAACGAAATGTGGTCTTCTTTTTATGGTTCTGCAGTCAACGAGGCACCTTATAGTTTCGTCGTGTCCGTCCGTCTGTCCCTCGGCGGCTTAGCTCAAAAACTCATACCAATTTAAAGCTTTCTAGTATTAAAAGGGTAATAAAAAGCTGTCATTTGGGTTGGGTTTACATATTAATCATGCCTACGAAAAGTAATATTTTTAGGTAACTTGCTTTGCGTAGGGAGCCCGCTAGGAGATTTTGAGATGTACTCGAGTGCTGCAGTTTAACCTTGCACGCTGTTGAGCACCTCCGCCAGATCTGAGCCCTCTATATAAGCCCGCGCGTGTTAGGTAGCCGATCAAAATAGTAAAAAATCTGTACAATATTTGGAAATACTCAAGCGCTTCATATTGAGGTACGATAAGTTAATTAAATGTTGAAAATGTACCAAAATTATTTCGGTTCTCTCGAACCCAAACTGACTTTTTATTTTGAAGGAAATAATGCAAGCATAACGAAAAGATATGTCCCGCTTTGACAAAGCGAAGTAACAAAAATCGTCAGTAAAGTTGAACGCGTAGCCGAAGCATGTATATCTCATTCGCCTCCATCTCCTTTCAATTTCTATTACTCATTTTTTCCACACCATCCGCACTATCCTCCGACATCTAAAAATCCAAGGCTTAATCAACCAGGGCCGCCTTAAACTTGGGAAGGCAACAGAGAGCTAGGGTCTTGGTTATTAAGATTAGGACTTTTTTAGAAAGTTAAATCAAAACGTTAATGAAATGCAATTTTACATACAAGGTATACGACTATAATAGCATTTCGGGGCCCTCATCAGATGGGGGCCGGACCCGTGCCAAAGACGGAATTGCACAGCACTCGTGATATTGCAGATCTAACGTTTGGGACGCCGTTCATCGAAAAAAATGTTTTAAATAACACTGGTATTTCTACACGCGTACATACCGAACGCGGGTCTCTGACTTCAACGCGCATACGAACGTGTTTTTCAGTTTCTCATGATTCATGCTATCGACACGCGTTCACAAAAACATACGATGCTGTTGATCGCGAATTAAAACGCAGTTTTTCAATTAAACAGAAAAACCGGAGACTTTACATTTTCACTCTGTCTTTTATTTAAAAAGGATTTTGTATTATCATGAAGTAATTAGGAAAACTATAAACTAATTTTTTATTAGTTATGATATATTATGACGCCAAACTTCCTATGAGTTAATCTGTCTAGTAACATAGGATTTATCCGTTCTCCATTTGCTGCCGTCTATAACGACAAATAAAGTAATGTTAATTATTTGATATGTAACGTACACTAATTTAGTTACACATTATGAGTTTGATAACCCGGTAACTATATAACGGCACAGTGTATATGGTACAGGTATTTAGCACGAGCAAGCGCAGTCGATCGCCATCCCTCGGCAGCGCAGTGCGTGAGGCGTGTGGCGCCCGCCGGCGGCATCCTCACACGTTCGAGGTGCACACGTACACGCGGCCGACGGTCTCTGTCGACAAACGGTATTGCTGCGCGGTCTCTTCAGCAGCATGCAGTGCCGCGACTCACAACGCTCATCGCAAGTGCGTTTGCCGCACGTACCCAAGGACTGCGGCGTGGAGACACGCGACCCCCACGGCGACTATCAGATAGTAGCAACCGGTAGTGAGCTGTCGGAAAGCGTCCGCCTTATGACGGTGAGTCCGACGAGAAGCGGCGAGCAGGGCGCCGAGCCCGAGCCCGGGAGGTCGAGTTGCGGCGGCGGCCTGCACCCGACGCCGACTCAGACGCGGAGCCACAGCGTGAAGCAGGTCGAGCCACCAGCCGCCGCCCCAGTAGCTCCTCTTCTTCGCCCAGCGCCAATATCCCGCCTGGCGCATCGTGCAATCCGTTAAGCAACAATTCAAGAAACGCGAAGCCAGTGGTTTCAAAGAAGGTTGGCCTCGTACACTTCACCAACAAAGACAAGACGGTAAGTTACAAGCGTCATCAACTTTACTATCGACTTTAAGATTACATGAATACCATACCACTTAACCTTTTACGTTTTTGATCCACAATATATCACCGAAAGGCACGAGTCAACACTTAAAAGAGTTAACCCGAGACTCTAGACGAATGTTCTCCGAAATTCAGATTTAGTCACCAGATGTAGCTAATAGTTAAATTACGTGACAGCGTTCTATGTTAACTGCACGCAAGTCAGAAGAATATTCATACTAAACAAACCTCCAGGTTTCTCAATAATGTTTTGTGTTTGCATCATACAGAACAGCTGACCACTTTAATATCACTAATTTCCAAATCTGCAATCCCAATGTTTCAATACATTACACCTCAAATGCTCTAATTGAGACTTATGTAAAATTTGTACAAAATGTAATAAGTTTTAGAGCAAAATGATTGAAACGTCTAAGTATTCTTTTCAGATTAAACGTCACTACTGGGAGATTAGACAGCAAAGCTATCACACTCTTCAATCCGAGCAAGGAGGGAAATATTACAAAAGAGATGCGTTCCCTTGAAATGAAATACTGGCTATCGACACGGGCGCGTCAACCGCACCGAGGTGGGTGACCACGAGTACCACTCGCATGCCTTCGTCAAGGCGCAGTACCCAATGAAATTATGTACGTCCGCAGACGTGGTGATGTATTGCTTTGAGCTACGCACTGCCAACGTCGACTATATAGGGTGTGGACCCACTTACACCAGTGAGTGCGGCACCGGCGTTAAGCGCGCGTAGCGCGCCGCTACCGTTACCCAATTCTGGCGTAGGCGCATAATTAGCGGCGCGCTCGAAACGGCCATCCGGCACGCGTTACCTGGTCACCTGGCGCACAGCCCGGCACATCTTCCTCGTCATCTCCTCCGGGCGCGTGGACGCCGACGCGGGCGCTCTGCCGAGGACCGCGTCACCGACATGTCCCAGCTTTGACCAGATTCAGACGAAGTGCTAGGTTCTGGGCCCGGTATAGTATACGGCGTGTAAGCACCGCCGCACTGACCGCGCCGTCGCTAAGTAAAGGTGGGTCTCTCGTCCTCTCGCCGCCGTCCGGCGAGGCGTCACCTTTATTTGTTTCTTCACAGGTGATCGACAAGCTTCCGACTAAGCAAGAGGCTCAATTAAAAACGAGGTGGCGATCTTACAAAATTTATTGCATCCTGGGTCGTTAATCTAGAACGCATAACCCCGAACGCATCTTCGTCGTTATGGAAAAGCTCAAAGGAGACATGCTTGAAGGTGATTCCTGTCGCACGAGAAGGGTCGACTGCCCGAACGCATCACCAAATTTTAGGTTGCAGGAAAGTGGAACCTGCCCGGACCGAGAAGGGCTACACAATAACCAAAATTAATTACATTGAAACTGTTTACAGATCCCCAGGCATTGAATGACCTGTAACGAAAGAACATCAGCACCAGCACCAAACTGGAAACGTACTGTTGTTCGGACGAAGAATTTCCACAGGAAACTTAGAGACTTGGTTCAAAGACATGCGAAAAACCCAGGAAATGGGAAATGGCACCCTGGAGTGGACCAGGCCTTAGCAAGGAATGGGGAATGGAATATTTGACAAAGGAATGGCACTTGTTCATCAACGAGTGATCCAAAAACGCCGCCTTCATGTACCCGCCCGCCCCGGCGCGAGAGATATCGGCCGACGGTGAGAGTCACTGCGCCGCACCGGCGTGGACGACCAGAGTGCGTAAACCCATCAATGACTCTCTGCACAGCCATCGACCTAATCTACAACCTGCTACAAGTAGAAGCAGCGCGGTTGTCGGTGGATAAATCGTTGCGCACACGCGGGTTGCAAACCACAGAGGCGTGGAAGACCTACGCGCCCTGAGCGCCGCGTGGCCGCCGCTACCTCACGCACCCGTCGGACGACGCGCGCGCGCCGCGACACGCCTAATGTAACAACGTGCTTTTCATCATTATTTATTTTATTTGTGCTATTCATCCGTTCGTTACATTCGATCGTTATTATAAATACAAAATTGTTTTATTTTTGGCCAACAAAGACCGTTAGAAAAACAAGGTGTTGTTTTTAGAGTTCGTATCCAAAGGGTGCTAACCCTATTTCTAAAACTCATTGTCTATTCTTCCATCTTTTTCGTTCCGTCCGACTGTCGGTCTGTCGTACCCTTTAAAGGGTTTTATCATTTAAATTGAAAATAGACAATTAAAATATCACGTAATAAGTTTTAATTACATTGTATTGACATCAGAACAAAATTAAGCAGGTTTTTTCATTCTAGAAACGTATTTATTTTTACTGGTATTGCAAATTTGTGCAATTATAGAGCAAATTATATATAAACAAGACATAATATGAACCCAAGTTAAGTGGTCTGGGGTCGTGCTAAAGATCCCGAACTAAATGAAAAAAATTTTTTATAAATACTTTCATAATAAATATATCGTGTGATGGTGCGGAATCTCAATGCACAAGTTCGATTCGGCACTTTTCGGTATTTTTTGTAAAAGACGCTTAGCTTTTTGTCGTTTTCTATCTTTGGCTATTTTAAATAATGGGGCTAATAAAAGAACGCGTTCCAGTTCGAGATAAGTATTCGACATCTTTCTGATCGACTTCAGGAGGAAAATGTGATAGTTAAACTGAATACAAGTAACATACTATTTGTAATGGCGTTTGTTCGGAACGGCCATAACGGAAGTCGAATTATAATTGTTTATTGTATAATTCTGTTCGGAAACGACCATAACGGAAGTCGAATTATAATAATTGTTTGTTTGTAGAATAGCTAAATAAAATATTGTTTTGTTTTTTTTCATTATTGCATAGAGGGGTGTATGATCGGCGACGCGTGCATTAAGAATGACGGCCCCTTTCCCGCGCGAATTCAATATATAGTAATGAAGCGGGGGGAAGGGTCATATATATAGCCGCTGAAGCGAAAACCGGCTTCACTCCGACTGTACGCGTCGCTGACCATAACATGTCGGATATTTACTTAGAAAATAGGATTACGTAACTGAAATTGTAAAAAATTTTGTACAAAATATGTTAAAAAAGGGCATTTATTTAAATAAATAACAAAGGGGAGCGGGGTATCGTTTGACCGTTAAAGAACCGTTATAAAGTGGGGATATCGGGAACACGTGTAACAGTGGTATAAATATAGGATAGGGTCCCGATATCCTTCACTTCCTTTCTTCCGCTCAATATATACTTATATAGTAATAATAACAAGTTAAACGAAACTCTGCTCCTCGAAATAAGTTAACTACAAAGGTTTTTCATTGAAACTCTGCCGGCTGAAGATCGACTTCGACGGTTGCGACCAGCGCACAAAGTGTACCAGGTCCCGTACATTTTGGTCCATTCGAGCCGTATTCCGCAACCGACGCCGTTCAAGATGCCCAAAACAAGATCGAAGACAGCGCAACGGAGCTCCAACGGCGACACAGATCAACAGCAATCCAGCGAAGGGACCACCACAGAGGCATCTTCAGCCACCACCACCACTACGACCACGACCGCAACCACCACGACCGAGGGCAACACCGACCGCACGACGACCACCGACACGTCTACAGAAAACACAGCGAAACACCACAAGCACATACAGACGAGCCGGTTCCGGTCGCACCAACAGACTCTGCGGACGCCCCACGACCGTCGGAAAAAAGGAAGTCAACATGTAACAGTAGAAAGCGCACTCATCGTATAGCAAAGCCAAAGAAGAGCTCCTGCGCGCACAGGTACAGCTCGCAGCAGCACGTCTAGCTGCATTAGAAACAGAAGAAACCGACAGCGAAGAAGATGAAAACACAGTAGTTCAAGATCAAGAGACACAGAAGAGAGTAGGAAACTGGGTGGACACTCAGATGGAAACCCTCGCCACTATCGACGCACCGCATCAGAAAACGGAACGACGGGGCAAAACAGCAGAATACAGACGAGCTCGCGACCGCTGCCAAGATCGACACGCCACCTGCAGTTTGCGCGACCTCGACACGTCCCGCGTCCGAAACCGAACAGAAGAAACAGACAGAAATCCCGACAGCGGTGCACGCAACAGAAACCTCGCCTACACAACATTCTCGACCTGAACACATCGCTCCACTACAATCAACGGGAAACATGATAACAGAATTGGCGACCGCGCTCACTCGCCGCGCGGGCGCCCAGCAGTGCGTACGACTTACCAACGTTTTATGGCGCACATCAAGAATGGCTCATGTTCAAAGCATCCTACGTCGACACACGCACGTCGTTCACCGAACACGAAAACATGTTAAGGTTGAGAAAAGTTTAAGAGGAAAAGCCAAAGATGCAGTGAGGAATCTACTCAACTATAGCAAGAATTCAGAAACAGTAATGAACGCCCTTGAAAACGCTTCGGACGACCCGACGCTATAGCAATCGCCGAAATTCAAAATTTACGAACTCTACAACGTCCAACGGACTCACCGAACAGTATATGCGAGTTCGCCGGCGATTTCACGAATATAATATCTTCGCTACGAAAACTGAAAAAGAATATTATCTTTATAATCCAGAAATAATCAAATGCACTCTAGACAAGTTTACTTCAGCAATGAAATACAGATGGTTCGACTTCTCAGCTGAACAACCGCAAGAAGAACCCGATCTGATAAAGATGGCAAGATTTTAGAAAGAGAAGCCGAGCGATGCAGTGCGTACGCCCCACCCGAAACCATTACGCAACCAAGGGGGGATACGATCACACAGATGAAAAGAATACAGAAAACGTTTTTTACATCGGCGAATAGAAGAGAGAACACAGAACCGAACAGATCGCCGCGTCCGTGCCCCGTATGTGAAAAAACGAGACATGACGTCACGGACTGCGAAACATTTATGAAAGCCGATTCGAATAAAAGATGGGATCTCGCAAAAAGCCACTATCTTTGTTTCAAATGTTTAAAACACAGAAACAAAACACACAATTGCCGTGGCTCACGTTGCGAAATCGACGGATGTCAGCAATGGCATCACAAATTATTACATTTCACGAAGAAACAGGAAACAGAAAGAAATGATATAGTCGCATCGACGTGGACATCGGAAAGAAACCGATGTTTCTAAAAATTATACCAGTACGAGTAGCGGGTCCAAAGAAGGAGATAGATACATACGCTCTACTCGACGACGGCTCGACAGTCACGCTAATAGATTCCGACCTCGCTCAACAACTCGGAGCCAGAGGTCGAAACGAGCCTTTACACATAGAAGCAATAGCGAAAACGAAAGTCGAAATGAAGACATCAAGATGCGTTCCGATCAAATTACGCGGCGCGTCAAACAGCCAACAAATATATGCACGAACGATTGAAAACCTACAGCTATCACCACAAGCGGTGACAAAACAAGATATCGATGGCTGTAAACATCTCGACGACATACGCCACAAGTTAATGTACAATCAAGCAAAGCCGAAAATACTCATAGGTCAGGATAACTGGCATTTATTAGTCGCTACCGAAACCAGGAAAGGACACAGAAACCAGCCGGCGGCCTCACTCACACCGTTAGGTTGGTCCTGCACGGCATCCGAACTCGTACGATCCGACAACACGTGCATTACGTACATAACTTAACAGCGACAACGGAAGATAACATGGATGAACAGTTACGACGATACTTCGCTATCGAATCGCTCGCTATTACACCGAAACGACCGTCAAACGATCCCGAACAACGAGCAGTCAATATATTGAAAGAATCCACGACACAGCTCGAAGACGGGCATTATCAAACCGGATTGTTGTGGAAAGAACAGCAAACAAAAATGCCGAACAATTACGAAAACGCCATGAAGAGGTTAATAACTACGGAAAAGAAAATCGATCGCGACGTCGAACTGCGAAATAAATATAAAGAACAAATGAAGGCCCTAGTGAACAAGGGCTACGCTGAAAGAGCACCGTTGCATAGAACAGAGAACAGAACCTGGTACCTGCCACATTTCCCGGTCATAAACGCTATGAAACCGGGAAAAATACGAGTCGTTCACGACGCTGCCGCTAAAACAAAAGGCGTGTCGCTCAACGACCATCTATTAACCGGCCCTGATTTGCTGCAATCATTACCGGGGGTCATAATGCGCTTCCGTCAGCATCCTGTAGCCGTCTCGGCCGACATATCAGAAATGTTTATGCAGATAAAAATAAAACCGGAAGACAGAGATGCACTTCGATACTTATGGCGCGGCGACAAAAGAGGAAATGAAAAACCTACTGAGTACAGAATGACGTCACTTATTTTCGGAGCGACGTCTTCACCGGCGACATCGATATACATAAAGAATTTTAACGCCGAAAATATAGAGAAACTGAACCCGAAGTATACAGAGCAGTGATAAAACCACTACGTCGACGATTATATACAGAGCTTCGAAACCGAACAAAAGGCGATCGATATAGCACAGAGTACGTGACGTCCACCGCGAAGCTCGCTTCGAACTCAAACAGTGGACGTCAAACTCGAAACGTCTACTCACAGCATTGAATGAGACGTCAGAACAGAAAAAATCGATCGATTTACACACAGAAAATAGTTCCGAACGAGTACTGGGCCTCAATTGGAATTCAGATCGTGACGAGCTAACATTTAATCTGAATCTAGCTCGACTACCGCACGATATCATGAACAGCGAACGACCTACGAAGCGTCAAGTACTCAAAATAGTTATGTCATTGTTCGACCCGCTCGGCCTCGCCTCACCTGTCACCACGAAAGCTAAACAATTACTGCAAGAAATATGGCGGCGAGGTACCGGCTGGGATGATGAGATCGATCAAGATCTCGCCACACAGTGGAATGACTGGAAAAGTCAACTAATCAACCTGAAAATGAAAAATACCGCGCTGCTATCTAAGATATACAGACGCCACCACATTACAGCTACACACATTTGTGGATGCCAGCGAGACGGCCTACGCAGCAGCCCTCTACTGGCGAGCGACCGATTCTCGAGGTCACGTTTCGACATCACTGATAATAGCCAAATCGAGAGTGGCGCCGCTCAAAATCACGTCGATACCGAGACTCGAACTCCAGGCGGCCGTCATGGGAACCAGAATGGCGACCACTGTTATCGAGGAGCACGACAGAAAACCGAACACCAAATTTTATTGGACGGACAGCAAGACCGTGCTCACATGGTTAAAGAACGGCGCTCGCTCATACAAACCATTCGTAGCTCATCGCATCGCCGCCATCGAAGAAAATAGTACACTGAACGAATGGCGATGGGTACCTACAAAACAGAACGTCGCGGACGACGCGACCCGAAACGTACCTCGAAATTTAGATCGATGGTACAATGGGCCAGAATTCCTACAGCACGAATCAAACGACTGGCCGACAGAAAACCTATCATTTTAAAGGAAACAGGCGAAGAAAAATACTTCATCTAACAGTCAAGAAACCCGATTCAAATATCCTGGAATGCATACCGAATATCGACAAATTTTCAAAATGGAGCAAACTTATACGCAGCACAGCATGCGTCTTACAATTCATCAGATTATGCAGAAAAATAGAGAAAAGGTCAACTATAAAAGGACCAAGAGAAAACCTGAAAAGGATCCCAGCTGGAAAAAATCTAACAAAAAACCTTACAACAGAACATCGAACAAACTTGAAATCAGAAAAAACAACGAAGTCAAGACGTTATCGATCGATATCGATCTATTATACGATGCCGAAAAATTGTTACAAAAAGCGTGTCAACAGCAATCATTTCCTCAAGAGATTTCCGACTTACGAAACGGGAAAACGATATCGACACGAAGCCGACTATATAAATTATCGATAGAAATGCACGATAACATAATGCGAATAAAAACCAGAATAGGCCGCGCCGACGACTTAACAGAAATGCAAAAACATCCGCCGATATTAAGCGGCGATCACCACATAACCAGATTGTATATAGAACATACACATAGACAGCTACATCACGCCGGCGCCGAAGCTACTATAAACGAGTGTCGACAACGCTATTACATAACACGGATAAGAACCGTAACGAGAGATATAATAAGGCGGTGTATTCCGTGCCGAATAAAGAGAGCGTCCCCCGCCTCACCTCCCACGGGACCACCTCTCGAACAGGTTGGCACATCACCGACGCCCGTTCACCTACACGGGGATAGATTACTTCGGGCCGCTAACAGTGAAAATAGGTCGAACTACGAATAAAAGATATGTTGTGTTATTCACATGTCTCACCACGAGAGCCATTCATCTGGAAATAGCAGCATCACTAGAGACGAGTTCCGCAATCATGGCTCTGAAAAGGATGATCGCTCGACGCGGCTGCCCCACCGAAATCTGGTCAGATAACGGGACCAACTTACGAGGCGCTGCTCGAGAACTACATAACATATTTAACGAAAATATGAAAACAGAAGCGAACTTGAAAACAATAAGATGGCGCTTTATACCACCAGGCGCACCGTTCATGGGCGGCGCTTGGGAAAGGTTAATCAGAAGCGTAAAAAATAGTTTAAATACAGTATTACTAACGAAGAACCCAACAGAAGAGGTGTTAAACACATTACTCGCCGAAGTCGAGTATACAGTAAATAACAGACCGCTGACATACGTAACCACAGATCCAGAAGCACCTGAATCATTAACGCCAAATCATTTTCTTCTTGGCGGTTCTGCGGCTGCTCCTGCGCCAGGCACTTTCAACGAGTCAGACTTGAACAGCCGCGCGCAGTGGCGCGTCTCTCAACAGCTAGCAGATATGTTCTGGAGCCGCTGGCTTCGGGAATATCTGCCCGAGTTACAACACCGGCGGGAGCCGCACGGTCGCGGCGAAGCATTGAAGATCGGCGATGTCGTCCTTATCGCTGATAATACGCTGCCGCGCAATACCTGGCCTCGTGGTGTCATCACAGCGGTATATCCAGGCACTGATGGAGTCACACGGGTCGCAGACGTCCAAACAAAGAATGGTGTACTGCGAAGACCCACGAAGAAGATAGTCGTCATACCAACGGGACCGGCCGTCCTCCCTTAAGAAGATACGTCGCGCAACAATCGACGACGTACGGCGGGAGAATGTTCGGAACGGCCATAACGGAAGTCGAATTATAATTGTTTATTGTATAATTCTGTTCGGAAACGACCATAACGGAAGTCGAATTATAATAATTATTTGTTTGTAGAATAGCTAAATAAAATATTGTTTTGTTTTTTCATTATTGCATAGAGGTGTATGATCGGCGACGCGTGCATTAAGAATGACGGCCCCTTCCCGCGCGAATTCAATATATAGTAATGAAGCGGGGAGGGTCATATATAGCCGCTGAAGCGAAAACCGGCTTCACCTGACTGTACGCGTCGCTGACCATAACATGTCGGATATTTACTTAGAAAATAGGATTACGTAACTGAAATTGTAAAAATTTGTACAAAATATGTTAAAAAGGGCATTTATTTAAATAAATAACAAAGGGAAGGGTATCGTTTGACCGTTAAAGAACCGTTATAAAGTGGGGATATCGGGAACACGTGTAACAGTGGTATAAATATAGGATAGGGTCCCGATATCCTTCACTTTCTTCCGCTCAATATATACTTATATAGTAATAATAACAAGTTAAACGAAACTCTGCTCCTCGAAATAAGTTAACTACAAAGGTTTTCATTGAAACTCTGCCGGCTGAAGATCGACTTCGACGGTTGCGACCAGCGCACAAAGTGTACCAGGTCCCGTACAGCGTTATTGAACGTGAGGCATGAATGAATAGGCCAGTATATTATTAAACCGGATCGCTTTTCGCCGACGTACCGCCATCCACAACACCTTGTCTCGATCATGTCACAGGCGCGTTTCCGCTTATCGTTCTAGTGGCACCTCACTAAATTCTTGAGATGTTGCACCGAATCGAAAATCGCTATACATTTTAATTATTATTGTTTTTTCCCTTATGATATTTTTATTTAACTGCGCTATGTAGCTTGTTGCTGCGTTAAAATCGGTACTCGCCATACGCAATAATTACTTGAACGGTCAATTTTAATTGACGTCGTATTTTCCAGTTTTTGCGAAACGTATTGGAGCTTATAGTGATTTTTAAAATGTGTATCACATGTAAATGTACACAGGGCACGTGACCGGCGGATTTGCGGGGCGGTGGCGGCGCCATGGCGGGGCGCCGGCTAAAGCCACCTCCGCACGCGGCCGAGGGCGCTCACCAACGACGCCTGCGCAGTGACGTAGTCCACGTTGGGAACGACGACAATTACATGAATAACCCCATATTTAAATATCTAGCTTGTAAGATGACGACAGGTCTATTCTTTAGTAAAATAACATATTAGTCGTAAACTTTTGTAAAAACGTTCGACCACATGTTATACTGTTATATATTGGCATCCTGAACAAGCATAGAGGTGTAGGGGACGTGAATTTTATATATACATTTTATTAAATTGACTAATTCATTGGAGTAGGACTGTGTATATATATAAACAAGGATACAAAGTTACGAGATAGCGATAGAAGATACTGATTTATTGCCAAAAGAAATCGAAAGAATTGAAAAGTCTTATTACAAATTTTCATTTCCCTAAGTGAGTAACTGAATTTTTTTAATAAAAAAAAGATATGGTGTTGATAGTCGTAAAAGAGATGCATTAGTATGCACCTGTACTCAATATTGACAGAAAAATTTACAAAAACTTTGTTGGTCAGGCTGTTTTAGACACTAGTTGGCCGGACGTCCGCTGCCGATGCCGTGACTTCGCAGTACCTGTGCGTTGGTCCACAGATGATTCATATTATTTCATTCCACTATTTTGTCTTTCCATTGTGTCAGAATGTACGATATTCGTGTACGCGACCCGATAACATCCTCGTTTGTTTCATTTTACACATATTTAAGTTGACGCCTGTTTCTCAGAGAGCTCGTTTGACGCCTCGGCGCACACACTACTCAATGGTGGGTGCTTCAAGTTAGATCCTCCCCGAGACTTGTGCGCATGAGCTGTTTTAAGCCGCCCCTTGCGGATTTTTCCAACACACGCATTCGCTCTGTAGGTTCCATCTTTAAGTCAAAAAGTACTTTATAGTATCTCGCACAAAATATCAGTCATCTTCTAGTTAAAACTATAAAATTGCTATACATCAATTGATCAATCAGTTGAGGTACGTTTTGATATACGAAGATATGCATTTTTGATAAAATGGAATGCAGCAACGGATTTAATTGTTATTTGCCTCTTATTTTATTGCAAAAGACTGTTTAATAGTTTGTAGTTTTCGTATAATTTAAGTCACATGCCGGCATTTGAATTCCCTAAGCGTCATTTTCTATAATCAAGTTGCGCTTTCAAGACGACATCCGACTGCAATTTATTGGTTTATGCGGTCCTGACCGTGGTGCTCCCAGCTGGGCCACCAGCTTATTTAAATATGCGTAAAGTTTTAGACTTTTTGAATAAGCGAATATTCAAATATATATATCCAAAGGCAAATACTATTTTTGACAATTTTTTAAGAATGGTAATATTAAATGATTTTTATGAAAAATATTGCAGAAAGTCTGTCATGACTTTCTGCAATATTGATATATCAAATTTTTCGCACATCGCACCGATGGAGTGAATCCCGTCCGCACACTCCGAGAGGCGCCGAGTCCTGCGACGTGCCGCGACTACCTTTTACTATTAAATTACACTGTGGCTTCACAAAGCTGCATTCGAAGCTAACCCGATTCTTATTTTAATCGCTTTATTACTTTTTTTTTGCTCATAATCTCCTTTTGATAATTTGTCGTCTGAGCATAAAATTTAACTCCTATTATTTTCCTGAAATAAAAAGCTAATTTGTTGTAGGACGAGTAATGAAAATCACTTATGAACTTTTGTACTCGAGATTACCGAATATTTTATTTGTTTATTCTGTGTATTTCACCTCTACAGTAGTACTTCTCGAGCACAAGTATTTAGAAAAAATCTTAATAATTTTTGACCGAATCTTGATTGATTTGTAAATTAACCAAAACTTGTGTTTCCTTATAAAATTTCTGAATAAAATATTTTATTTTTAGTACCATAGAATACTATACCGCATAGTTGAGCTGTATTGTCAATGCCCTTCACTGTGGAATGAACGACAAGATGATTAGCGTTCACGACTACTGACCAACTAGCGCGGTCGACACCGCACCTCCGCAGCGCTCGCCGGCTATTGACGTGTTCAAGGTCGTTCGTAAACCATGTGATTTTGTGTTTTTGACGTGACAACGTCTTAAATTAGGTTGCGGCTGGGAGTCACTTATGAAAAGTCTAACGCTCGGTAACGTTACGATGAGTCACCGAACGAGAGAGCCCGCCGAATGCCTTGCGTCTCTCTCCCACTCAACTATGATCGGTCTGCCGCGCGCAGCACTAGAGAATTAGTGCATAGCTTGCAAATGTATTGCAAGTTATTGTATATATTTGTATATAAATACGTATGTATGTGTAAAGGTAAAAATAAAATTTTGTTAATATGAAATTCAGTGAGATTCTTTGTATAAATTAATGTTTTAAATATAATTTTGTATAAATAAATGTTTTAAATTGTACTATTATTTCATCCTTCTTCCTACTATACGAATGAATATTCACATTAAAATGATTTTACCATTCAAAGTCGTTGTCACGTAAAACTTTCGCCCGTATACCGACTTTACAGGCAACCAATTTTATTTTTAACGCTTTCCATTCATTTGCACAGAAAGGGTGTGGTCAGTGACTTCATCTCATATAAACCAGGTTTGGTCTTGACTATGCACAAATTGATGATTATGTTTTTAAGTTAAAGTCCTCAAAATGTCACAAATCAGTTTGAAATAAAAAAAATGTGGGAGATTACGTCTCAGCAGTTAAAACCCGACACCGCGTTCATTCACCACCGCGTGGACATTCAGTACAAGTTCTTCTTTGTAACGTTCCTTTTCAGGTTCAATACGGACGTAACTTCCCAATGTAGATACATCTCACGTAATACTTTTGTTTAATTTGGCGAAAGTACCGTCGTGTGGATTATAAACGGCCTCTTCCGCGTCCTCGCGTATAGTTCGTGCAGTCTAGCAATATTGCATTGTACTAATGCTAAATTCTTTATAGTTGGTGTACATAGAAACCGTTAGAAAATCACTAATTCTTTCTTCTCTAATGTCGCTAGCGATATTATAACAATGTTTGACAATACAACTGCAACATAATTTTGATACTATACCTACCGCTGCACGTGCTCACCGCGTCCTCGAGCCGACCATTATCAAGGGACGCCCGAGAAGCATCATGACGAGTACCCTAACACGACTCGTAGACTTGGATATTCTCAAAGCTGTTTCGCAATGAAACAAAAGATTCGACGGTCATTCTGGCTCCTCGAGCTGAGCACGAGCGGATAAGGGCAAGTGGCGAGAGCGCAGGCCGTGAGCTAAGAGGCCGAATAACATATCCGTGTGTTTTTAGGGAAACTCATGATCTGACTCGAACTCGCTCCTAGCCGCCGCCCGCGCCAACAGTCTGTTTGCTTTAATGTGGCGTCACAATCCTTTACACGAATGGCATTCCATATTGTTAATGTTTTTCCTGTGATTACCGATCTATTTTAATGATTTAACTATATCACGTTAACGACTCGAGCTTCCATTTTCTGTGATTTTTAAAGTTTCTATTTTTATAAACTAATTTTGTTATGTATATATTTTTATGATGAGACCACGGCGACATGCGGGCGATGACTCGGGGCTCGTCTGTGCCGTCCGCGGAATGCTGTTTAGTCTTAATTATCTAATTATTATTATTGAACGCTAAGCCGTTTGCAGCTAAGTTGGTAAATTTTACTAGTGGTACTTACTAAGTTAAGCCTATTTAATTATTTAAGTGTATTATAACATTTAACTCTATGAACAAATATTTTTGTTTTGTTTTTGATATTTACATATTTTAATTGAGATTGTACAATCATGATATACTCGAGCGGAAGCAATTTTGATAGCGTATTTTTATATTTATATTTATATAAGACGACATCGTTGTCATTTGTTGTTTTCTTACTTTTGGTCATTAGTTGTTATACTCGAGTACTGACCCGACCTGCCCCGAGCAGTGCCTAAACCTCTGGTGTAACAGCGAATACGCTAGGACTAAGTAGTAAGTAGCAGTCGCAAAAATTGAAAATAAAATTTTATATTAAAACATTTTTGTGCACAAACATATTCTTCGAGATAAAAGGTACTAAACTTTTAAAAAAAATTAAATTCATCGAAGTAAAAGTTAGCTCAATTGTACGTCTTTTGACGTTCCCTAACCCGCACACGCGACGAAACGTGCCCCAATTTTTGATGATTTCATATCGAGTTTCGTTCGAACTCCAAAATATATTGCAGTTTCGATTTGGAGATCGTCCGGCGTTTTAAATTCGTGTTGGCGTAAAGAGAGACGCACCGCTCTCCTTGCGCCGGAGACGGAGGTAGGCCAGGTGTCACAACGATAAATTATATTTGTAAATTACATTAAATATGCCGTTTTGGGTTGATGCAACGCCTTTTATTTGAAACCTGCAACCTCATTCCACGTTCATAAGAGTCTGCGAGTGATCATAAACTAGAAATGGGATACTCGAATATATGGCTACAAGCGATCTATCATCGACATTTGGGCCGCAGGTCAAAAGGCCAACAGGAGTATGAGGTCGGGATAGATACCGGATTTGGATGATTCTATATCTATAGAGACGAATTCAAGGTAATGTACCTATTAATATTATATCATATATTGGAACTCGTGTCATTATTATTCACTTAATGACTATTATATTCACTTACCGTTTCTTTGTCATATCCCTTAACAGTACTGTGTCATTTCGTTTCATGTTACATAAAATACTTAAAACTCTATTTAGATGCACCTGTGAATGTTAACGATTGGAATAACTGTGCAATGGAAGGAGTTTGACAGGCACAGTCTCAGTGGAATTTAAATTTAGGCGATTTTTGCTCAAATCCTATAATTTGGTGTGCACGCGTGTTTACAGAACCTTTACATGCTTAGATATGTAGATACAAAATAACGACATCACGCATGTCTAATATTAATTGACTTTTTTTTTTGTTATATGAGATTTTTCTACTGTTGTCTACTAATTTGAGTGCGATGATTTCCAATCTACCCTCAGTTTCTTGCAGCAGCTCTGGTTAGTGCGGTACTAATTTCGGTAACAATTAAAAACCAAACTAGTTTCTGCATAAATTTCATTATATCGTCCTCAAGGAGATCGCGGTTGTTTTTGTATTATTTGTAGAGAATATATGTTCAAAAAAATTCCATTTGAATGTGCCGGACTTCGTGAAAAAAAGCATACTTGGACAACTTTGGGTTTCCATTGCCGACGAATGCTAAACCCTGGATACCTAGTTCGGTATGTAAAAATTGTGTTGAGTCTTTGCGACTATGAGCAAATAAATAAAGAGCCTCGTTTAAGTATAAATCTCCAATGATCTGGCGTGACCGTCCAATCATCATGGAGCAGTGAGAAAATCAAAGCTGGCACGTTTGATGTCCCAAAAATCAGGAAATTGACAGACGATAAAAATTTCATCAACAATATGACTGCTATCGAGAAATGTGCATGGGAAGTCTGTTTGATTAGTGCGAATTTTTTAGGAAATAGAAAGTCTGAGGGCTACATTCAGCACGTTGAACAGTTGCTGATACACTTCCAGCAGCTTGCACGCAATACGAGTATTGCTTCACTACTTTCACAAGCGTCTAGATTATTTTCTTGAAAATTTCAGTTATCTAAGCAGTAACAAGGGGAGCACTTTCATCAGGATATTCCCATCATGAGGAGAGGTATAGAGGATACTGAAACGTAAATAGGATGGCTGATTGCTGTTGGAGCATTGAAAATAGTACTTTAACACACCTCACGCAAGAAAATTTATTTCTGAATAAATACATTTATTTGATTTTTATAACTTAAAACTATGCATTTTTATTGAAAAATCTTGTCACTTCATAGGGCAAAACTGAGTCGTTACACGAAACGGCATATGTTTTAGAAATCAGCGTGGAAAACAATTTTCATGTAAAAATTTCTTGCAACAGACATTCTGTTTTCCCTGTGTAATCACTGTTAATTTATATTACAAGGTTTTGCTCGTAACGCTCGCGACAACATAAAACGAATTGTTTGCTTTTTATGCCGATTAGTCATCGCTAACAGCCCAGTTCGAGACAAACTCAAGTTTACGGGAACGGAATCACGCGCAGGCCTTCGATCGTGATCAAGAACAGAAGCGAAATAGTTCCATGATAAAAGAATTTTGTAGGCACAGTGTTTTCGGTATAAGATACTTTGACATAATTTGGACAAAATCCAATCGAAAGCGTACCCGGAATGTAGATCAAAACTAGATACCGAGAGCGAGATTCTGGTCGACGGCGCGCCGACAGCCGCGCGGGCCCGACACGCGGATGTACGTAGTGTGTGACGTAAGAGATGAGGCCGATAGACAAATGCAAAAATAACTACAACCTTCAGCGTCGAAGGAGCTGCGGATGGCCAGAACATGTACTTGCATGTTCATGTGGGACGTCTTACACTCACGAAAATGAGTAAAGGAATTATCGTTATCGTATATGAATACTGTGATTCTCGGCTAGCGACCCCAGACGCACCGAAGTGAAATTAGTCACGCGCAGTTACATCGCGGCCCCTCGGCGCACGCGCATCCGCACGAGCGAGGGTGCGACGGCTACCTGAAATACGACTTTTACTTGATTTAACGAGCTGACAAACATCAACCTATAAAACTCTTACAGCATTGACATTTTAACGCACATCGTTGACGAACAGATCGAAGTTGGTTTTAATGGATACCAAAATAGTGTTTGGTAAAATGTATATATTTATTTTCTTTTTTATTACTTTTCAGAGCTTATGAAGTTTCAAGAAAAATTGAGATGAAACATCGGAAATCAACAATGGTTTTAACTATTGATATTTAAATTGAGTATGTATTATAATAACAATACACCTGTTTATTGGACTAGGGTAAAAGATATTCCCTAAGACTTGCTTAGATGTTCGATATCTGTCAATGTTTACAAAAATATTTATTTCGGTGGAAGATCAAATCGAGGGTCAGCAGTCGGTGCATGGGCAAATGTTGCAGGCTATCGTTTAATAGTTTTATTATTTATGACTTGGAAATTCAAGTCCCTGTGAATGAATATATTGTATTTATCTGAATATGAATTAAAATTTGAATAATTTATAGGTTTTTTTTCTAGAAAATTGCGTATTTTAAAGTACCTAGGATTATTGATACGACCAAATAAATCAATTGTCGTATTAAAGTTTATTTCAAATGGCCACATTTATATTAGCGCATAAGCGCGTACATAATTAAAAAGTGAATTTGAAATCTAATGGTTGACACCTATTTTTAAATTAATTGATAGTAACAGAGGTTTAATCATTACTTTAATATATAGAAATTAGGTGATTCATTTCCTGTTTTTTTCATCGATGTTCAAGCAAAATATTAATATACCTATAGAAAAAAATCTCACCTAATTTGAACTCTTAATAACAATTTTAAGCACTTACTATTTAAATTCAGTTTTCCATTTAAAATGCAAGCATAAAAAGTTTTTTTTTCAAATTTCTAATGCTTAGCCATTTTTTATAATATTGTGAAACGGTTTGACGGACCTTATGGAATTTCACGCTCTTCGAAATCGCTCTATTTTTATAAGTCTCAATTTATCTGCCAGTAGAGTCTCAGTACAGTTTTGGACTTGAAACAGTTCCTTTTCAAATTTTTGAGCAAACCGCAAAAAGGGAGAAAGAAACGCAAACTCATGAAAAATAGTGTCTCTTACCAATATTTAATGAATTTACAGCCATTTTTATACCTCAAAACGTAAGAAATTGATAATAATCATTAGTTAGAATTTATCAATTTCTTACATTTTGAGATATAAAAATGTCTGTAAATGGCTTTGATGACTCCTACTGGCGAACCAGTGAGACTTACATAAAAAAACAATAGAGCGATTTCGAAGAGCGTGAAATTCCCCATAAGGTCCGTCAAACCGATTCACAATATTGTAAAAAATGGCTAATCATTAGAAATTTGAAAAAACAAAAAAATTTTTACATGTATTTTAAACGGGAAAACTTCAAAAAATAGTAAGTAAGTACTTATTAATATTAAGAGTTCAAACCAGGTGAGAATGTTTTTTCTATAGGTAGATTTATATTTTGCTTGAGCACCAAGAAAAAAAAAATTTTTGCGGAAATGAATCATCCTAACAGAAATATTTAAAAACTTTATGTATTGATTCAAAGTATTACGTCATGCAGTCAGATTTTCGGCACTTCATTTTTTGGAAGAGCCCTAACGTCTACAAACCTATAATTTCCAGTTGCGTTGCAAACCCCCTGCTGCTCCACAATGAAGACTTTAATGCATACATTTAACTTTACATCTTTAGGAAATTGAAATTTCCTTTTGTCGCAAACGTTAAATGTGTACCTGGAACGATTCGATGGCGACAGCACAATGGAGGTAGTCGCAGTTAACGGGCCGTGCACCGTCAAGTGTAACGGTCGCGGCGCGTGACGTGTCGCGAACACACGGGAGACATGAGGTCGGCGCGTGCGCTGATGGTCGCCGTGCTGCTAAGCGCTTGCGCCGGCGGCCTCGCCGATTGGCTTCAAGTCACGCACCCTGAGGTCGCCCCGCCGATACCGTAGCGCGTTTGGCACGCATGGTCCGCGCCGTAAAGGTCGATCAGGCCGCGGGCGCCGACAAGGGGCACCTGCGTCGTCTCCGCCGCACCTCCAACACATCGGTATTCTAACTCGATTATTTTAGCAGAATAGAAACAGTCGCTGGTGGGATCGACAGAAATACGACCGATTCGCTTGCAGAAGAACGAGTGAGGCGCACTGGCCAGACGCGGCGGCGCGGGCGGCCTTACTGCAGAAAGCGCGCTCATGTCCATTTCGTTCCTGACATTGCCGTATTCCTCGTCAAACTAGTGCTGGTGAGTTCTGTGCATTCCTATTAGAATTACATTAAAGTTTCACGTATAAAAGTGACAATTTTCATGAAATAAACCATATCTACATGAAAAGCATATAGTAGAAGTGAAAATGAGCTGATAATCATATTGAAATAACATATTTATGTCTATAGGCCATTTTCATAAATAAATTTAAATTGTATTGAATGTTTTCAGTCTATACCGTTACATCGCCAAGATTTTTAAAATTTGTAAATAACAATAATATTTGGTTGCTCTTGCATACGTCTGCAAGTTTCAAAACCTGTACTATATAATATCGGCTTCTTTTGAGTCACCTAGAAGATTGATAGTAGTTTTGTGGGTATTAATTAAATTCAATAAAAACCAAAATATACAAAGAATGAAATATAAATAAAACAAAAAAAATGTTAAAATTATATATCCGTATGTGGGAGATACGCGTGTATGTAAATACTCGTCTATAGCTGGCGTTTAATACTTAACGATGATTAGGGGCTCAAGGGGAGCTACTTTTAATAGTGCTCTGACATGCTTAAGATTAATTAAAAATAGAGTTAACGCACCGCCCCAAGTTGCATTATTATAATACGTTGATTTGAGGAATAAAATAATAGAACGGGCGAAGCGTATCTAATCACCAGACGGCAGTTTTATTGCATTATGACCTTTTTAAAAAAATATATAAACACACCCATATTTTCCGGAAGGGGTAGGCAGAGACTATAGATTTCCACAAGGTGCGATCTTTGCACACCTCTCTTACCTCACTGACATCCATCAATCTTTTCACGCAAGCTTGTCGGTTGCTGGTGCTTACTATTTAACCCTTTTTATTATGCCACCAATATGGTCTGCATAGGATTTTCTAGGGCGACCCTTGCCGACCTTTCCATCACACACATTTGCTCCATACATTTGTTTTGTCAGTCTCCTTTCATTCGCCCTTTCCAGACGGCCAAACCATCTGGAAAGCATAGCAACATACCCGTCTCGTCTTTCAAATCACACCGCTCTCTGACGTCACTGTCCCTACATCTACCTTTCAGAGAAACTACACACAGTGATCACATCTCCACTGCATTAATTCTACTTTTCTCCAAGGAAAGCTATTTCTTAGTTTTACATATAAGAGCACAATTTATTCTAAAATTGTCGTATTATTAAATGAATATGGCAAAATATTATTTGCTTTTGAGACCTTTTGTTTTTGTGCTATTAAACACAAATACACACATGTAAGTGATTACTGCATTTGGTGTATTTTTCAGAAAGCAATGGGTTTACGAGAAGACCATATTCGTTGAATTACGACAAATTCATTGAAAAAAAAGTATTACACAAGGGCACCTACCGCATAGACAGTCGCCCGACAATTTTACATTTATCTATCAGTAGTATGCTTAAATAATATGTAAAAAGAATATAGTTCGAAGATTCTTCAATCATGAAACATCGAAGAATATTTTCGTGATGTTTTATATAAATTATAATAATAATAAATACTTAGGGTCCCTGTGTGAAATTATAGAAAAACTTAAAAAGGGGGATAGTTTTCCTGCAATTCAATTAAAGATTTCATTTCCGAGAAGCGAAACCGTAATTGGGATCTAAATCGAGTTAAAACCGAGTACGAGGACCGACACCGAGGTCACGTGGACACAGTCGTCAGTCAGTGGAGGTGTGGGACCGTTCTTTGTCCACACACGGGTGAAGCCGCGGAGAAAACTATTTGCAATAAAAAACATCAAGGGTTTGATTCGTTGTTAGGCTTCCGTGAGAGTTACTAAAAAGATCCTTATAATTCACCAATTTCAAAAAAATAGTATGGAGATATTTGCGAGCCAAAAAAGATATTCGACACTTTTCTTTGGATTGCGTGAGATTTTCTAAAACTCTTTTAGTTAAGCCGATTTCATTAAAATTTAGTATGGAATAGTTGAACGCTAATAAAAGATTTAGGATACATTTTAGGATTCGTGAGAATGAAAGTCGATAAAGGATGTCCCACACATTTTAGGGTCTCGTGCAAAATATTAAGAATCCTTATCGTTAAACTGAAATCAGAAAATTTAGAATGGAAATAACTGAAAGTTTATAAAGAACATTCGGTACATTTTTCAGGGTTCTATATCACAATGAACCCATATCGTTGAACCGATTTTTTACATACAAAATTTACACAAATGAATCTAGTTAGTATATACAAAGAGTTAGTGATTACGACATCTTATGGTCGGTGATTGTGTTTCGTGAGATTCATGAGCATTCTTATAAGCTATTTTATTAAATTTGCTATGGAGAGCTTAAAGCAAGCAAAATAACTGCGTTATTTTTAGTATTCCATGGTTAAGTTTCAGTGAAAATTACTAAAAAGTATTATGATTGAACCCTTTTTTATGAAATTTTCAGTTCTTATTTTGTGTTAAACGAAATATGTCGCAGAATATAATTACAGCCCATGACTGGAAAGAAAACAATGATCGTAGAATGTATGCCAATTTAAAAATAATATCATATTAATGATATGATATTATTTTTAAACCCCTAAATTTTGGTTTGATTTATTAAAATTAAACCAAAATTTAGGGGAAGGTGCGACAAATGCAGCTGGGCGACAATGGAATTTTCCATTTCTATTAAAAAACGGTATCTTTCAATTATTGTCAAATACCTGCCAATGGTTATTAATGTTAGTTTAAAGAAAACAATTCAACTAAGTTCATGGCTATAGGTTTTTCATATACAGAACAATTTTCGTCAAATGCGTAGTTGAAATCAACACAAAAATCAGGTATTTCTGAGTAACAGTCAAACGTGTATACCGAAATGAGTTAAACTTAGAAAATTATGGTAACGATTGCCAAACGATTTGAACATCTATAACATAATCATGTTATGCATAAAATATTTTACAAAAATTCTACATATTATTTACGAATCATAAACAAATGTATACTTATTTAGATAAAATTAATCTTAAATAACATTAATTATAATATAATTAGCATACGAGATTGGCGTTTATCGAACATTTCTATGCGTCCACATAAGTCATCCAAAGTTTCCAAATATGTGACAATGAAAGCAAAATATACCTAAATAATATTGTTTCTTTCTTCATCTTACTTACCAAATGCCATTAAATTTCAACATGTAAATGATTTCAAAAAAATGTAAAGAAACAAATCTTTTAACTTTTTTTTATAGTTTCATGTTTCTTAAGCGTCGTCGTCGCCCTGTCATCCTCGTCTTCGGATTTATTGGAAATATTCTTACGTGTAGTATTAATTGTTATCTCACATTTTACATTCAGTGTTAAATTATAGTGTAGAATAATTACAACCTAAAATGGTAGCCTGTAGTAAAATTGAAATTGCGTGTATCAGGTAGCAACGTCTATATTCTTCAAATTATGTTGCACCTGTCTGTAGAGAATTCTTGAAATTTTATAGTATTTTCTGTGGAAGCCTTTATTACTTTTACCGCGTGTAAAACTCTTTTACAATAATTTTTATTCCCTTTATATTACCTGGCAAAAATCTATGGTCGAAACACTCTTACAGGCTCAATGTATCCGAGAATACAAAATATGCAAACATTTCAAATGTTTATGTCACAAACAAACGTGAAATTTTACATATAATCTTTGTTCAAACATTCAATGACATGGTTTTCCAATATTTAATATTAAACGAAAGATAGTTTATCGTCTCATCTTATTTATAAATCCGAATTAAACTTTTTTAAAATCAAAACTTAGTTATAAAGGAAGTATAAGAATAGTAACACTAAACTGCAATTAAATTGACATTAAAATATGTAATGTAAGATTTATTTGTCAGCGCTAAAAATATAAAAATATATTCGCATTACAAAATTAAATAACTGGTATTTCTACCTATTAATCAAGCGTTCGTTACTTCGTTTTGATATGATAATTATTCTGAAGTGTGACAGCAAATTGTCTTTTGAGTTCGAAAAGTATTTTTACTATGTTTTCATTTTTCTAACAGCACACAGTGTATGGCGTGCCCAAATTAGGCTCAATAAATATAAATGATATGTATGTAAAGAAATACATCTCATTATAAATTTGAACTGAGGCGCTGCTTCATTGTCGGTAGAACGGAAGCTACTACCTAGCCTGCTCCGAAAGACGCCGCTGTCCGATAGACTGCTGCCGTGAGTGGACTGTAGGCGAAGCAGTGCGGTATTTGGAAATAAATGATTTTAATTTAAAATTTTATGTGAAGAAAATTTTTATACGTTCGTTTTACTTTGCTTCTCCCCGAATAAGCTAAACTATGCGGTCTATACCCAACTGATGTAGTATCTGTTAAAAATGGTAATTTTTGATAAATTAGTAAATCCTAAAATCCTATGAAAGAAAGAAAAACAGTCCTCGAAGTTTTAACAAGACCTCCAAATAATTTCTATCTTCCCTTCTTAAATCCTCGCCGGTTTTAGAGTTTTCGGTAACTCTTTTCCTGACCGTCTGCCTGTCTAAGCAGTACTCGTCCTTCATGAACACGAGCTCTAGTCAACAATTTCCCCTCCTGAAGTTGGCTTTGTGTGATTTAGATCGATTGCAATCACACATCCACAATTATTTTTATAAAATATATTCCACGTAAAATATAATATCTATATACACTCATATTTCGATTCGACTCCTTACGAAAATTTTACCATTAAAATTATTATTTACCTTCACAGGTGTTGCCTGCACGGAGTCAATTTTAACATCCGTACTCATAATCAATATTAACTTTCATTTGTTTTTCTGATCGCGATTTAAGTCCGGTTTTTGAAAATAAAACGTTCATCCGTTTTTATGATGGCTATATCGGTCTGCTCGGCAAGCTGTCCCTAACAAAATGGCACGCTTCTACAGTTCATCGGGAATAACC
This sequence comes from Eumeta japonica, assembly GCA_005406025.1. Classification (NCBI taxonomy): domain Eukaryota; kingdom Metazoa; phylum Arthropoda; class Insecta; order Lepidoptera; family Psychidae; genus Eumeta; species Eumeta japonica. Next base: position 294,147 of record BGZK01000750.1, read on the forward strand.
GACCTCCACCAAAGCGGTTACCGACTGAGCCTTAAGTCATGGGCCCGTAGTCTAATAACAGTAATCCAGAAATCTAACCTACAATACAACTCAATAGATTGGATATTCAGCTGTATTAATTTTTAATCACAGGTTCCACAAAAATTCCGACACTCACATCGTTGCTCGTTCAAGAACTACTACAACATAACTGTTGCTGTTTCCTCAAAATGTCCGACCGAGCGATAATTGAATGCAAGAACGAATGATTGTATTTTGTAAATATTCATTCGCTGACATAATATTAATAATACGCTTACACTACTAATATTAATCATTTACTTGACGATCAATCATCTTTATTAGAATAAAGATAATCAATCAATTCAAATCGAAAACGCTCAAGGTTTTCATATTTCGGTAAAAATATCAGGGGTAAAAGCCGCAAAGTTCAGTTCCTATTGAAGTGAGTAATTAAACGTTTTTGAAGCATATTTAACGTTTCAAGTTTTTACCGCCTGCCGAATAATCGAACATTATCACAGTGCAAAGTACAAACTTCTGCCGCTGTGAAGTTAGTCACGGTAGCGTCGCGATGACCTAAAATAGGAACGCGGAAGAGAAGGTAAGTGCCGGTTGAACCTGCGCATTGCGTCATTTGCAGACAATTTAGAGCGGCAGAGAATCGTGCGTTTTACTGTCGTTTATAATATTCTCGAGGACACGATATGACTAATTTTAGTATATTTTATTAAAACTATCCAAATCAAAAAGTTAGAGAGTAATAAGTATTTTTCTTGTTTACAGTTGTAATATTTTATTAACATTAAAATTTAAAATAAATGTTAGGCATAGTTTTATCTAGAATTATAATTAAAACATATTTCACTTTTAATTATATCTAGAAAAAACTATATCATGAAAAAAAGTGTACTGGTCGC